>VYZV01012918.1:5951-31693 GCA_013401275.1 Pandion haliaetus
TGTGTCAGGCTGTTATGTGTCCTATAAAAAGTTGTCATTCCATATTAAATGCTTTAGAGTATTTTTATGCAGTGCTTTTTATGCTGTGTGCAGATCTTTGCATGGCATGCCACTGAGTGGCATAGTGGGAAGCTGATAGGACAGTAGATGCTGCGTGGCTAACGCCGGGGACCACCTCAGGGCTCTCCAACCATCCACAGTGCCTGCAACAATGAAATCCTTTATGAGCCAGAAATGGCCAAGTGCTGCATGGCCTTCCTCCTTTGCGTTCAGATACCACCAGGCTGTTATGAACTTCACTGCAACTGTAATCTGCAATATCCCCAGAGGGCCAGAAGTTAATTACTCTTTAAGTTTTAAACAATTAAGAGATCCTGTCCTGTGGGTACAAAGTATGTTAGGCCATTTCTGGAGTTCTGATGTGGGAAGAGCTGTTAATCTAGACTTTCCTGTCTTCCTCACAAGAACGTTCCATGAAACTCCCAAATTTAGTGGAATGTTTCTAAACCAAGCTCGGAATTGATACCCAGTGTTTAATTGGGCAGTTACTTCATGGAAAACAATTTTATAGGCAGGGAAGAGATCTCAGTCAAGTACCTCCCTGCACGTACCTCTACATCAGGCAAGATGTCACAACAGTAATGATTATTAGAGAATAGCCTCAAATTGTATCCTATATGTGTCTCAGCACTAAGCATTAAATGAGGTCTATGGTTGATCTAATGTAGATGATAAAATTTTAAGACGTGAACTAAGATACTTTTTTTTATTCCCGTGGTAGACTTGGAAAAAAAAGTCGAGAATCATGGAGTTAGGTACAATAAAGGAAAGTCTTGCTAATGTAGAAACATAAATCGGAGGTTTCTCAATTTTAACATCATAAAAAGTTATTGAAATGAGGGAATCCATTCTGAACATATGTTATAAACATATCTTAGTATGAGAGAGGAATTCTGTTTTCATTAATGGTCAAGGTCTTTAAAAAGATTTAACTTTGATATTGATCTTACTTCTCAAGTGATCATTTTTGGTAGTGGTTAATAAATACTAGATTGATTCTTCTAATTGAAGTTTTGCTGTGGATGTAATAGCACATTTTCCAAACAGTGTGTAACACGCATAAAAGATCATTTGTTGAAAACATTAATAACTTGTAAACCCCTGTGAACCTTGTTTGGATAATTTTTATATCCTCATCTGATACATAGTGAGAATATGTGAGGGTGACTTGAGACCTCCAACTGGAAGCCCCATTTTTCTCATGCTGTATTGCATCCATTGCTAGCAATGGAGGCGAAAGCTCCTTTCTCCCTGATGAGTTTAAAAAAAAGGTGTACGAGAGCTGAAGATAGGGTATTGTCCCTTATTGTATGTAGTGACAAATCATAAAATGCAGCACATCTGAATATTGAGCTCTCTCTGTTTGCTGAGCAAAAGATGAACCTGACGTTTGATACTTGGGCTTGAAAGTTGTGGCCATGATAATGCTTAACTGTTTTTTGCTCACCATTAAGAATAACAGTAGCCAGCAATGAAAACAGAGACATTTTTATTAACTTGAAATAAAGCAAAATATTAAATGGACTTTATAGAGAATAACAGTGGTTTATATAGCCATATAAATCTGTCTTGCAATTTGTGTCCAATTCCAGATGTCCAGTAGCAAGTGTTCGGGATGATAGCCTTTTTTTCCCAGAGTTTATTATTGTAACTATGAGAGATAGAAGGCCTATTTTGATCCCTTGAGTCCTGAATACACATATGGAGTATGCTTGGCTTGTAAACACAAGACAGAAAACAATGAGCAGGCATGGAATGCAGGGAGCATTAATAAAAATAGGGCCATGCTGCCCCAACTCAACCTTGCCTAAAAGGAGTGAAAACTTAAGTAAGAAAATCTACGGCAAGTCCTTCGTCAGCATAGCAAGGATCTTTTCCTGTACTGCCCCGTGTTCATCAAATCTGTATCCTTTTTTTGCCCTGTAAGTCTTTGGAACTAAGATTTCTGTCCAGGAAATTTTAGTTATTCTCTGTGGAGGACTGTTGTTAATGCCTCCTTTTGCTTTTGCCCATATAATATGAATGGAGAAATCCATACTAACTACAGAGTTAATGCAAACAGCGGGAGGAAACTAGCAGGAGTAGTGCAGTGTAAGGGTTAATCACTCAGGAAGAATGTTCTGTACAGTGGACTAGCAATAACACAGACACAAGGAGAAAAGTGAGTTGTGCATAAGGGGAATATTGTAAATAATAGTGCCTCAAATTATGTAGCTTCTTGGGACATCAACTTTTTCAAAATTTTGCTGCTTTCTTGATACAAGAAATGTCTGCAAGCTCCCTCATTAATCTAGGAAAATAGAATGTCATAGCAGAACAGTAACTAAATTGTTACTGTTACATGTTATCTCAAAACAGCGGTGGAATACATCTAAATCTGTGTCGACAGCTAATGAAGTTGTGGATTACAAGCTGCCGTGGCAGAAAGCTGCAGATATATAGGGTTTGATCCAGGTAAACAGTGACTGCCATGTTCCAGATACACAAGGAAGTAGGCTGGTTTGTTTTCAGTTTTATTATAGTAATTAAGATAACGTCTGTTTTGGCTGTTGGATGGCGAATCAGATGCAAGTCTGCCTGAACACTGGTTGTGCTTCTCCCACTTCCAAGGGACAGCAGATCCACCAAGTGCTGTAAACTAAGTAAGACTTGTTCTTGAAATTACTAAAAGGTTTCAAATAATTGCTTTTACACAGTACTGTGATTCCGAGCTTGACAGTGTGAATTATAACAAGGTCTGACAAGTGCTAAATACTTCTTTATACTTCTTTTATTATTTTCCCTCTTCATTTTGACATCTCTTTCTAATTAGAAGCAAAAAGTATACATGATAGTTTTTAAATCCTAATAATAAAAAAAACCCAAAACCAACAAAGAAAACCCCAGATTATACTCCAAGCCTTTTGAAAACTCGTGTTTCCATTTGGCTCCATGTTTTTAATC
Source organism: Pandion haliaetus (assembly GCA_013401275.1). Lineage (NCBI taxonomy): Eukaryota > Metazoa > Chordata > Aves > Accipitriformes > Pandionidae > Pandion > Pandion haliaetus. The sequence goes on from VYZV01012918.1 coordinate 8,955, forward strand.
AGGAGAATATATTTCAAATACACAAACATTATAATGTATACCCTTAGAGAGGCTTGTCTGCTTGTTAGCTCAGTTTTTAAAACAATATATTTTCAGATATAAACAGTTTGCTCATATTGAAGCTTGGAGAAATTGTACTTTTATACTTGTTCCACAGAGTATGCTGTTTCTCATCAAGCTGTATTGAATTACTGTTTTTAATAAATAGTGGTGTATTTTAAGCAGTGAAGTACCACCGTTTAGTATGTTTCTTTCCTGTGATGGATATATCCACATTTTAAAATTCTTAACCTTTGTTTTAGTCATAAACCCTGTACCAATTCCTGAGACTCCTTGATGGCAGAAGCTGAAAATCGTAATGGCAACCCATAATGAAAATTCCCTTCATTTCATTAAACTTTTCTTTTTAAGATCCTGCAGGTTGTTTGACTGTAATATAAATATTTGCCTGTTTTTCTGTGTTAAATATAGAGACATGGTAAAGTTTGAAAGCCTATCTGTTCTCCAAGCTATATAAGCCAATAAAAAGTCTGGTAAGTCTTGCTTCCCTTCAGTGATTAATTGAAGGGGTTTTGTCCAATACTGACCATTTTTAGTTTGGCAGCTGCTACAGACACAGAGAGTAAGCTTCTTTAAATAGGAGAATTAAAAGGAGGTACATCTATAGGAATCTCCTCTCTTAACTTCAGTTCTGTAAAACCTAGGTTTCTTCTATGACATCATGATCTTATGCTATTAGGGTTTTTATGGGCTTTTACTTCAGTCTGTGTCCTGACAGTTAGCACTGAATTTTCACTGGGCTTACCTTTGAGGTGGACTAAAAATCTGCTAAATGTATGAAATCCACTGTTGTACAGGCTTGAGCAAAATCACTCAGTGCAGCATACGGAAAGGTTCATGCTTTATTTTCCAACTTCTCATATACATTTTTTTCTACTCTAAAGCCCACAACCAGTATGAATAATGTCTTTTACCTTTTTATTGTAAACATTTAGGCTTCAAGTGATCATAACTGACAGTTAAAACCAACAGGAGCCAGTGGCCCGTTCATATACACATTAATTGTAATACAGGCAACATCAAAAATAAACATTTCTAACAGTCAGATTTTATTTTTTTTTTTAACAGCTTTGTCCTGTGGTATAACTTAAAAATTCGTGGTCTTTTCTGTGGAAAAGAAAAACAATGCTTGCATTTTGAGTTATTTTACAAATGACTTTTTTATGTATATTTTGATTCATTCAGTGCTTCAGAGCAGCACAAAATGGTAAAAGGATTTCATCCAGCAATGTAAGCTTTTTCATATGGAATTGTTTAAAAATAATGACGGAGTGAGAGTTGAAAGCAAGCTAACTTTAACCTCTGGTAAAATTGGTCAGTCTTCTCATTGCATGTAGTCACAAAAAATTCTGTGAGGTATCATACACAGTAATTAATTTGGGGTTATCCAGTAATTAATTTGGGGTTATCATTTGACGATGAGGGTTTTTTTTCTGTTTTGTCCCGTTGAAAAAGCTAAGATTGAAATTAAGAAATACTGGTTGGAAAAAGGAGCTGTGCTTTCATGTGATACTGTGGAAATAAGCATTCTAGTTACTTGAGTGTAGTTAAGTGACAGCTAGCACGTTTTGGCTACTGCATACGGCAAAAGAAATAACTGGACATCAGGAGGTATTGTAAAGTGAGGAATACTAAGGAGTCCACAGACACACAAAGCAAAGCTGTAAAAATGGTGGTCCTAGAGCTGTCAGCTCGCTCTCCTTTTGCAGCCATGCAGGTTCGTTCCTCACTTGCAGCCAGGTTCATGTGCCAACAGAACTTGAAACTATGCAGCAGGAATCTGCGTAAAGGCACAGTTGGCAAAGGCCACATGAGGGTTCAGGAAGTGTCTCTGCTGACTCCATTCAAACACACTCACTTAAAGACCACAGAGCTTCAAAATGAAGATTTTTGGGCACGGATTCCAGGCATAGGAAAAGGAAAGTAATGCCATAAATTGTTGTGCAGCGTAGCCCCACCCAAAACACGCTTCGAGCTCTAGGATTTTTCTGACTTTTTTTATTCTTATGGAGTAAATGTTGGGGTCATTATGAGTGTTACAAACCACCAGCTGAATGTTTGTGGTTCTTTTGCATCAGGTAGGTGTCATCAAATCATAATTTTAATCATCTTTTTAATGTACTTCAGCTTGTCTTGGGAATGTTATTACATGTATTTTGAGAGAATCCTACACCGGTGGCCTTCTGAAGCACTGCCGTGGATGGTTTTGTGGCACCTCTTCTTTAAGGATTGTTAGGTGTTCAGTTGGCCACCACAGGAGTAAACAAACACCCTGGTTTTGGAACCTGTACAGTAAACTCAGACACATTCGTCTCCAGCTGACTCTTCACAAATGGCTGACCGCTAACTTGGAGAGTTGTAGTGGAGGTGTGGTGGTGACTGGTGATAATGGAGTCACTTGTGTAGCAACACAGGTACTGGAAAATAGGCACAGCTACATTGCTTTTCTTCTTACTCACCTAAAAATCCGATTGCTTCTTTCAAAGATTTGTGAAGTAATTATGCAATCTCATGTGGGTTTTGTACAGCATAGGTATCGCTGAAATAGGACCAGGACGTTAATCCTTGAGGTAGCAGCAGAGGATAGTGTACTAAAAGCTTTTTCAGTAGCTTCAAACAGTCGCAGACTGTAAATAGGAATAACTTGGAAAGAAATGGTACCCATAAATGTTAATTTCAGATAAGATCATTCCTTACACGTGTGATCTAACTGATAAAAAGCAGAAGTGAGTCATCTGAGCAACTGCGTTCTAAATGTAAAGATGTGAGTGGACAGTGATGGAAGCAGATGGGTGCTGGTAGAGTAAGTCGTGTACAACCCAGATACTGTCCTATTGTATTCACCTGGGCTCCGGGCTGCGAGAAGACCCCTCAGAGACTGTGCAGAGATACTTCATAGCTTGGGTGCTAAAATAACCATCCTATGCCTCCTAAATCTTTCCTCTTTCACCTGCAGCATGTCAGCCTCCTCGCAGTAGCTGTGCATGCTTTGTCCCCACCCAGCTGCTAAGCGGTCCCTGCTCAGGGGCTCAATGGGAGTTTGTGGTATCAGAAAGACCTGGTTATTGGCCTTGCTGTCTAAAGCAACCAGGTGTTGCTCATGTTTTTAGTGCCCACTCATGCTACCTTACAGAAGAATTGTATCTCTGAGGAAATATATAGATACTAGCTTTCAAGTTTGCTATTATAACTGCAAAGATGGTGTTTCACGTAACTGTTGTTCCTTCTTCTCTTAAAATATTTAAGCTGTGCTTGAAGTTAGCCCGGTACCAGGGCCTTCTTTGAGACATGGAGAACGCAGGTTTGTTATCCTGCACTGCCTGTTTCTCTCTCTCTTTGATCCAAGGAAGCAATGGTGTGCTGTTACAAATAGAAATTCTCATTGATAAACATTGGGTTTGGGTGAGATGGTGCTTTCTTACCTGCTCTTTTTGCTTCGCTAGAAAAAGTGCAAATGACAGAACAAGATGATGATTGCCAAAACTTGGTAGTTGCTGAATTCGTGGTTTAGTTGCTCCATTGAAGACAAGTGTCTGTATCATAAAAAGCAGGATTAGTCAGCCTACCTAGGCTCTGTGTTGGAAACCTCACTGGAGCAGAGTGATGTGTGTAAGAGGTGTTGCAGGGTGCTTCTGATGCGGATACTGAAAAGATCATTTAGAGCCATTCTAGTCAAGGAAAAGCTCCTTACTGGTTCTGGTCAACAGGAATATTCTCAGCCCTCTGAGTGTCCAGTCTTTTCTGTGTTAAACTGAGGTATTCAGAGTTACAGATAGTTTTAGAAAGTGGTTCTGGCCTCCACTACTTTCCCATTTCCTTTGCTTTTACTTGTTATAAAAGGGGAAAGATGCCCTCATCTAATTTGCCCTTTCATAACGTCTTCTCATATCACCTGTCATACCTTCCTTTAATTATGAAAAAGGATAACACACAGACTCAATCTTTGTAGTTTCTTTGGATATTGACACTTAATTTTTTTTTCTTTGGTTTTTTTTTAAGATGGAAACATAGTAGATGGGGTAAAGACCAGATTTTGATGTAGCATATTTTCAGTGTTACTGTTCACTGTATCTTACTATTTTAGTGTTTCCTTGGATTGCCAATATAGACTAAATACATTTCCCTAATGAAGTTTAGGTGATTTACACGATGGTTTGAATTAGAACTCGGAGTATATAAAACTTGTCAAATTATTTTTGTGCTTTATTTTGTATTTGTCTGCCTTCCACACATTTTAACTTCCAGAGTAGTGACAATCTTTGTCTTCCTGAGTAGTGGCTGTCCTGCATCATCTTCTGGATTATTAATAACATGAAAGAACACGAACAGTACAAATCATGGAGGGATTATGTTAAGTGCTTTTGAAAGTTTGGGTGTGAGAATGGAAAGGGCATTCTGAATTATTTGCCTGCCTGTTCTGATATCCTAGAAAGCCAAAAACCGTCTGGGTTATTTTATGTGCATACCCAAAAGATAACAAAGAAACGTAGTTTCCATTTGCACAAGCTGTGCTGGTTTGTCTTGAGCATTTCATACTTAGTTGTGCTTTGCTGCTGTACAGTCTCCCATAATAACATCTGACTGAAATAAGTAGTGTGTTTTGTTGACTGCTCAACCACTTCATTCTTAAATTCCTGCAGAACTATTTGATTAAGATCATCTGGTCCCAGTAACTGAGTTTGCTACTTAGGTAGGCAGTTTGGTCCAGTGCCTGCAGCCCGTCACTGAGGCAGTGAGAGGCTCCAGGGAGTTCTCCCACCTCTGCTGGCTGCTGTTGCAAGAAAGAAAGATGGGTGTAGGCTACTGGCCTGAGACAGAGCTTGCATGGAGACCCTAAAGTGCCTTCAGGCTTCCAACTTTAAAGCTGTCGAATTTCTGCATGGTCTCGTGCTGGTGTCGTGAACCCATTTGGGGAGTAAAGACACCAGTATGTGGAGAAAGATATTTAAAGATACAGCTGCACTGCAATTAAAGAGAGCATGAGACAGTGCCCGGATTATTGAAAGTCTTTTCTGGAAATGTTGTGGTTTCTTGACACATTAGACATCAGGTTTTTTCCTTTTTAACAGTTGACTGTTTTTCTAACATTTGACTGATCAGAAGTACTGCGTCCTGGGCAAGTGTTCTCACTGAGTGCTGGTCTCCTCCTCAGACAGTTTAATGTTTCTCTGACAGATCTTGGAACATATTTGACAATACACGCCAGGACCTCACAGGACTAGCAGCAGTTCTTCAGTCTACGGATCTGGTTGGAGTCTTGCATATGCTGTACTGTGTTCTTTTCCATGGGCCAATTTCAGATCCAAACACAGCGAGTCCTAAAGACAGCTATGGAGCAAACACAATCCAGGTTGCCATTCAGAGTTTACGTTTCTTCAATAGTTTTGCTGTTCTTGATCTGCCTGCCTTTCAGGTAACAGATGTTTTAAAACTTCTGCTTAGTGTGAAAATGTTAATTATTATATATACTTTTCGACTAACTTTTGTCTTTAAAATCTTAGATATTGAAGGAGCTTTCATGATTAAATGTTTAGGCTTTCTTCATGCATAAAATTGGTAACTGTTGCTATTTCCACCATATAGCTACGGCTAACGAATTTAATCAGAAAGTGAAAATTTAGAACACGTGAAATGCTGAATCCAATCCATTACTTATCTATTAAAAAAACATTGCTTTTAACGTATTACTTCTTATATTTAATAAGCCCCAAAAATGTAAAAAATCCTTGGTCAAAAGCACGAAACAAGTTTTTCTAACGTGAAAGGACTTGCTTATGTTATAACGGCAATTAACATTTGTCAGTGCTTTCAGTGGCCGCTTGCTTTAAGATTGTACAACTGAAACTGAAAATCACTTGATACCAACTTTTTTTTAATCCAAGTAAAATTTTATTGACCAAAAACTGGAAGTTTCACTTTTAATAATTTTTATTAACAAAAAAAAAAATCCAGAAAGATCACATTTTGAGTCTTGAGAAGGTAAGTCTTTTCCTAACCTCCTCCTGTGAACAGGTTCCTAGTGTAAATGAATCATTTTGCCATACAAAGAAAATGCAAATACTAGTGTATTTCTCAGATAAATTGGCAAAGCTGTTGTGTTAATACAAAACACCTGTCAAAAAGCATTGCTTTGCAAAACACCTTTAGCAGCATCAATCTTCCACAATTCATCAGAATAGGTTTCTGTTGCATTTAATATGTAATTTGTATATAAGTTGTACACGCTCCATCTGAAGTGCATTAAACTCAGCAAAAGCTTTGCATGAGTAAAGAATTTAGTGTAAGGGTATAATTCTCCTTCAGTTCGTATTTCTTGACTTCGATTTTTAGTACATTTAGTATCTAATAACAGCAACAAGCAATTTGCATGTAGCGGCATTGATCTGTATAGATGCAGTTGCAGGATCCAGTCTAGTCAGGGGTTTTTTACAGGGCACAGACACAGTGTATTTATTGGAGTTTCACGTAAAACAGCTCTTACACACACCATTAATGCCCATTTTTTTATGTAAATCAAGGTATATCAAAGTAGTTCTCTTCTACAGCTTTTTCAGTATGTCTTGGTTTAAGACTGGATGTTTATTTGTTTCTGTAGACATTACAGGTACATACCAGAGAGTAAGACTTGAATTAGGACAGTTACAGCTTGTAGGGGAGCTATAGCAAATCGCACTGGCTGAAGGGCTGCTCCCCAACAGCTCGAGGAACCGCTATTAATTTTTAAAATGCAAGCTTCTACTTAATGCTGTCTGTATTTATCCCTCTACCAACTACCATTATATCTGAGCATTTATAACAAACCATGAGCATTAATTCCCAAGTCCCACGATCTGCATTAGTTTGTTCTACATAAAATGGTGCAAGACAATAATTATTGCATAAAGGGTGGTAGAAAACTAACCAGTGTGAATTATTTAATTCAGTTCCTCGATGCAGGGCTTGGCTCAGGAAGTATCCGCTTAGCTGCCTTACTGAATTGTAGGCATAATATTGTTTGTGATGGACAGACACACTCGTGTAGTCTCAGCAGCTATCCCTTTCAAGGTATTAATGTGATTTGTTTCTGTAATGTTAAAAAAATCAACATACATCTGAGGCAGTTTGCTGTCCATTCTGACCTTGCGGTCTATAGCAGGCTAGCAGACAGCAGAGGGAAAAGGCGTAGTTTATGTACTCTCTGATTATTATCTCTAAGGAATAGTTTTACCACGTAATAGTAGGACTATAGAATAGGGTTTTTTGATTAACAGAAGAGGTCTGGTATTCTAGAGTTTGTATTAGCACAGATGGCTCATGGGTATATATTTCATTTAATTTGACAGTCTAAACAATGGAAAGATGGTAGTGAGAAACGACACAGGGTCCTGAGCTGATATTAATTCTGGCTAAAAAGGAAGCATAGTTTCCTTGAAAAATTAGTTTAACTTTTATACACAAACTCAAGTGCCCTTTGACCTGTTGTTACCAGGGAAGGTTAAAGCCAGAGTGCTAGGTCACAGCATGCGTGGACAGCACTAATTAAATGAGTAGACCTAAGAACATGGCGTTTACATGATGTAAAGCAGTAAATGGTGGGTGTATGGTGCGTTAAATTTTGAAAATACACTAACTTACCAGAATGCTTCAGGTTCAAGATAGAAAATATCCACAGCTGAGTCTGTTTTAATTGACAAGTATTCTACTTCTGCTGGGTAGATTTGGAGTATGCTAAAACTAAACTATACTACAGACTGGGATTTATGTATATGTGCTTAACACAGGCTGCGAGGTATAAAATCAAGAAAACTCTCAAATGAGAGATTTTCTCACAGGCCTGCATTTCTGTTTCATTAGAGTTAGTAGACTGTCATGCTCATTCCTTGTGCTTTAGTTTTCCCCTTTGACCTTGTGTCGTTCTGTCTGTTTGACATGTTTATTAAATAGAGGCTGTAGGCTGCACAGATAAAATCTAATTCTGAATCTCCATGTTGCAGCAATTTGCCTACTTTTAAAAAGCATCCCAAGAAGCCTTGCAGCTGAGTGTTCTCTCCTTTTGGATGTTTCTTAACTTCTTTTAATGTTTGAAAAGTCTTTATTTGTTATTAATCTTTGTATTCCATTCAGAGTGCGGGTTATTAATGAGAAATGCATTTTGCTCTTCTGCAGAAATGAAGATGGTTTGGTTTCTTTTGCTTATTACTAAGAAATATTATTAGCATTAAGTTTTCCTGGAACATGTAACGTATGTCAAATGAAATGGTCAACCTAATGCTACAGAAGAGAGCTGATTCTGTCCTCCTCCAAAGCCATCACAACGAAGAACATACACTATACTTTGGAAAAAAAAAAAAATAAAAGGGTGCAATTGGTGTATATGTAACTCAACACAATTTCTGTAACATACTGCTAGACTGTAATTTCTGTTTCTTGGCCTTTTTTTCAGTCTATTGTGGGTGCTGAAGGACTGTCCCTTGCATTCCGGCATATTATCAGCTCTCTGCTCTGGTACTGTTCCCAGCACACCTGTGAAGGATTGCTACACGAAGTCATTATTTGTGTGGGCTATTTTACTGTAAACAACACAGATAATCAGGTAAGGCAAATGGAAAATGGGATCAGAAGTTATCAGGGGCGTATTTAGTCACAGATCCATCAAGAAAACTAATCCCCTCAACAGCGATGCTGAAGCGCTTGGGATTCCAACGAGTACAAATATATGCGTTTGCAAAAGAGAAGCTGAAGTTGCATCTTAACATAAAAACATTAATTTTATGTGGCCATAAGCAGACTCCGTGTTCTTACGCAGACAATGATGCTGACATTGCATTGATTTTAAGTAGCCTTACTCGCTGCCAGTATATACTTGGGAACTGGTATTTTTAATTCCAGGTTAACTTCATGTCTATTTGATTAGATGGCTGCAGTGCCCAAGTTAAACCCTTTTAAAGCCAACTAAGCTAGCCTGCCATGAAGACATGTCCTCAGATGCCAATGTAGCCATCTCCCTGGTATCCAGAGCGCTCAGTTAAGTTCAAGCCATCCTTTTCCTTGAATCTTCTTAGTAGTAAACCAAATACTCTGTTGAACAAACAGTGGGAATTCCCCTTTAGCTTCCTTGATTGTTGTCCACTTCAAAAATATTTCAAATATTTTAGTCTTTAAAATATCCGAGTTTCCTCAGTTTACATGTGGCATCTCAGGGTGTATTGGGCAGGGCAGAAGTTGGCACTGGCTCTTTATTCTTGAGTATGCGAACCAGACTCTGGATGCGTAGAACCTGCGTTATGGTGCCTACATCTGTGGTATGATTCAGCTGAATGCTGTATTTTGTGAAGTTACTCTCTCCACATTTGTAACACCTGGTTCCTATTTTTGTTCAGCTTTTGGGGTGGGAGTTCAGGACGAGGAGCTTAGTGCCCTCAGTTAAGCTGACGAGCAGAAGTGTTGCAACTTGTCAGCAAGGGTTTAGAGAAAAGCTGTCCGATAACGTTCTTACAGTTGTTGACTATAATTGCAACATTATAATACCTTAAAAGCTGATGATGCTGTCAGAAGTATTATATAATTATATAATGTAATTATATAGTAATGTTTCTGTGGCTTTGGCCACAGGCAGAGGGAGGATCCTGCAGCCTTCCTACCCCGTGCAACCAAATCCCACTCAGGACCTGGAGCTGACTGTGGGCAACACTTTTTTAATACGGTCGTTTTGAAAATCCATGTGATACTGCTACCATTTTCTGATTCCCACTGCTACACAACGGGTCGTGCTGGCATCCAGAAGTGCCAGCAAGCAATGTTGTCTTTTCTCTGCCATTTAAAAATTTCTTTTCTGGCACACAAGTATAAACAGATGTGATTCACTGCGTGGAGGACTTGCAACTATAAACGTGCCAGGAATAGCGCAGAAGAGGGATTTCCTACCAGCAATGTCAGAGTAGTCTGTAGTGCCTGTCGCTGTTTAGCGCTCGTGCCCTGGGGCGAAGGTCCGACCATGGCGAGCAGGCACTCTGCCACGGCAGCAGCTGGCTATGGTGGCTGCGGGCAGGCAGTCAAGAGACTTAAGTATGTGCAAAATGCGTTTGTCTGTGGGCATACTTCCCAGCTGGTGATTTTTCAGTGTCTCAGAGTCTTCAGCATGTGCACTGGGGGTTGAGGTCATGTGCCATCACTGATCTACCCCCGGACTGAGTTAATTTTCAAGATTAAAAGGTAGCTTCTGCAGCTCTGAGAGTCAAGTTTAGGTCTTTGGTTAAACGACCGCGGTATGCTAGTACTTTTCATACACTAAAAGCAGTATTTTATGGTGGTTTGCTTTGGTGGTGCTATCTTGAGATGTCATGACGTGCTTAACTTTTTACGTAATTTCTGATATTCCCAAGTTTTTAACTGAGGAGGTGGTGTTTTGGTTTGGGTTTTTTTGGTTAAAAAAAACCATTTTGACAAACTGAAGCGTTCCTCACTCAGATACTTGCAAAATGCATGGAAGGTTTTTTTAGTAAAAGGAAGTATTTCTCCTTTTACTAGGAGGCAAAGCAGTATGACTTGCTTACAGTCATTATTTTCAGGTGCTGTTAGGGTTGTGACTTCCAATAAAGATACGATGCCTTTCATGAAAAGGGAAGTGCTTTCTAGTCATTCAGTTATGGTTTAATTTTTTATTACGTTATGAGCTTCCAATTTTTTTTCTCATTGTTGATCATCTGCAGAGTCCTACTAAAAATAAAAAATTGATCTCACAGTGAAAGCTTTCAAATAGTAGGCTTGAACTCCTGGAAAGAACAGCATTATAAAAATAGATACATCAGGCTTGAGCTATGAAAACAAATTTCCATAGAGCCCAATAGCTTTTTTTTTTTTTTTTTTTTAATTTAGTATTTGAACAAACTTTAAAGCGGTCAATAACTGATGTATTTCAAAGCAGATTAACATTATTCTTGCAGTCAAACGTACATTTGTTTTGAAACGTTTGTAGTTTAAATAAGTCTTTTCCTGTCTAAATTTGTATTCCTTATTACAAACCTTTGTATGTTTTCATTCCTTTCGACTGTCAAAAAAAAAAAAAAAAAACAACAAACAGTTGTTTGGAGTTTTCTATGCCTTTTGTGATTCCTTTGTCTACCCACATCAACAGATAAATATCCAAAATGGCGTTCTGGAATAAGGAAAAAAAGGCATTCATTATTAAAAAAATTCGCAGTTTCCCAGTTTGGAGAATAGATAGATTTGTAAAAAGGAAATTTTACAGCCTGTCAACCTCAACGTTGTCCTTCTGTAGTAATACTGTGATTTAAGTAAGTGAATTATTACCACTACGCAGTCAAAATAATAAAAGGGCAATTTCCTAAATATTTCACATTCATAGAAGAAAATCTTCCAAGAGCATCATATGCCAATCATTTAATGTAATATAGGTTTGTCTGGTTTTATTAGACTATCTGTAAAAGTGTCTATATTTAGTTGAGTGGCAAATGAAAAAGGAAAGTTCTTTTCTCTCATATAGCTTTGAGGTTCATGTTTCGCTGCAGTCTCCAGGAGCCCCAAATAAGTGGGGGGCCTCACGGTGGGTCCTACATACATGCAGAGACAGTTGCTGGGGTCCCTGTTAGCGTTTTCACCACGGCTGGCTTTTGGTCCAGGCCCAAGTGATCCTGTCAAGGAGCAATGAGGACAGTGGATTCCTAAGGAACTCATTCCTACGTGTTTTGATAGTGCTTGCTCTGTTTGTTTTAAAAAGGTTATGATTTTGCTGACTCTGCCCACATATAATATATTAGTAATATTCCTTTCCTTTTTTTTTTTATTTTGTTTTAACAAAAGTAAAAGCTTTTTCAGGGCAGCTGCTGTCACTGAAGAAGTAAATCAGTTATGAAACTGAAAATTTCAAAAAGCAAAGAGTGTTTCTTCAATATTTTAAATGCTTTAACATCATTCGTCAAGCCTAAACTGCACTGTCTGTTTTGTATCGGCCTGTGAACTTTTGTTTACTACAGAGTTAGACAGCCTGCGTTTCACGAGACGGGATTCTGTAATCATGCTGCAGCGGAGCTCGGCTTTATTAGGCGTCTGCTTTGCATGAAGTATGATCAAGGAAACTGATTCTCTTTTTTTGGCCACCATTTAATCTACTAACATACGAAAACAGGTCCCATGGTACTAAGGATAGACATGTAAAACTAAATTGCGTAATAAAAATAATGTCCAATCTTTCAATAAACCAACCATACTGTATCAGACTATAGGATTACAGTTTCTGATTAAAATGTTCTTGTTAATTAAAAATATCCTTCTATTTCATTACATTTTTATTCCCTTTCATTGTTTGATTTAATTATTATAATGAATATAATTAGCATGTGCTGTCAACTCATTTCATTTGCATATTATATTGGATAATTGAATGTGGTCCTGTAATTAAATTAACATGAATGACAGACAATTTCGCTTCTTTCATACTGCTGTATTGGGAATAAAAATCTTTCCATATTCATTGCAATTGCTGAATATTTTTCATATGAAAAGTCATCACAAATCAGATCCTCAGACTCAGGATCTTGCCTGACAGGCTCCAAAAGAAGTTGCATTGTTTGTTTGTATTGCTATGCATTTGTTTGAAAGAACAAAAGCTATTTTTATTTAGTTTTTGACACACACACTGTTTAGAGTGCTGTAGAAGAATCTCACTAACTTTTGGGATATGTAGGATACAGAACTGTATACTTCTGAATTGTCAAACTACAACATTATTACTCGATGGCAAAACAGAATCTGTGAAAGAGCTAGGGAAAAGTGCAGCTTTTAAAAACTTAATTATAAAATTACGATTTGTAGATAGAAGGAAAAACTTCTCTTAGAGTAACCAATGCAATTGGAAAAATTTGGATACACAAACCATGTGTCCTTGAAGAGGGGATTTCATGCCCAAGAGCTTGTCTTCCAGTTGGATGAGTCTAACTTACTTCTCTGTCACTCCAAACCTTTTATCCCTAGACACTTGTGTCCATAAGAACAGTACGTTATTCTTACTGTAAATTTATAAATAATGAAAATGTTAATGTCCAAAAATCCGTATGTTGAAAACAGAAGCACACGGAATTAGATTTAATAGTATCATTCATCTAGTACAAATTTATCCTTGCTATATAGATGTGGAAAATACCAAAACATGTTTCAGACTTACCAGCTAGCTCCAGTTAAAGGAATAAGGAACAGTAGGATTACAAGATATTTTGGGAGAGGAATTTCACTGTCAGAAAAACACAAAATGTCACACAGCAGTATCACAGGTATAAAATGTTCAAAGAAATTAAAACATTGCATGGTAGTTACAGTTCTGAATGGATCATTAAATTTATGACTCATGCCCAGCACAAAGAAAGCATTGTAGACAGTCCCCAAGAAAGGCTTCATCCTGAGATTGTCTTCTCCCTTTTTTTGTTCAGTGATTGACGTACAGTTATTCTTTCTTACTTCTTAGCATTTTTTTCATGTGGCAAGTGTTACTTCTGTCATAAAATAGCAGTACACTTTATCCTACAGTGTGTATCACATACATATATATGTATATGACATATATCCTAACCGTGGTTACAGGTATGGCTAGGTTGTACGGGACTCTTACAAAGTGGCTTTAGATTAAAAGTTACCTTCTGTAGGGAAATTATTTTGTGCTTTTGACAGTGTTAGTGCATATTGAGCTCCAGTACGTGGCCAGTTTCCTCTAGTGTTAGCGTGAAGAAAGAAAAATACTTTTAAAACGGGAGAATTGTGAAAATCAGAAGTTGACAGGAAAACTTGGAAGAATGGTTATAAAAATACTATGTAGAGTTTCCATATAGGTTGTTTACTGGATTGTTTATGTTGCTTTTGGGGCTATGGAGTTACTGGAACAATTTTGGTGTGGTAGGTGGAGCTTTTGGAAATACAACACAAGAGTAAAGATGCAGGAATTGGTAGTTACTGTATAGTTAATGTCCGTATTTGTAAGTAAATAGTATCTGAGATGACTTAATTCTGATTTTGTTAGTTTCTTTTCAGAGGAGGGATTTTTAGGAGTATGGATTTCATGTTGAGGTTGTGAGTTTAGTTCTTTAAACCTTTCAAAAAAAGGCTTGTGAGGGTGTGGGGAAGGTAATTTAATAGGAACAAAGACTTGACATGAAATCAAGTGTATTTAGCTTCAGTTCGTGATGGCTGGCTGATTCCCGTAGGAGGGGAAGAGAGAGTCTATAGGAATTAATATGAGAAATGAATGCACTTTGATTTATCTTACTGTCTTATTCTTAAATTGTAAACACAAAAGAGTAAATATAGCTCCCACTGTCACAAAAGCCAGTACTTTCAACAACCTTAAAATACAGTCTGTCACTAAAGCTTAAGAGATGAAGAGAGAGAGCAATCGGCTAATGCCACCTCCGGAGACTTATGTTCTGATCTTATTCCTGGGTCAAGAAGAAAAAGAGTTTGGTAGTCTCAGCTTAATCCCCAGTGGACCTTTGTCCACATAGAAAAAACACCACAGAGTTTGGCATAATGCTGCTTAATAAGCAGTTTCTTCTCAGCTGAGACCTGGGCCTGAAACACTATGGGTTTGGCCAGCGGAGATCCGTTGGCGGAGACGGACGCAGAAGCTTGCACAACGCCTGCCTTCGCTCTGCCTCGTTCCCACCCAGCCCGTCAGTCTCTCCTTTTCATGAGAATTAAATTTCACATAGAAATTTAAAACAAAGTCTAAAGCCTGCAAATATTTAATCAGGCCTTGTGAGCTATTGTCTGTCTCGCCTCATGTGTGAGGGAACTCCCTGTACTTCTCCCATAAACTATAAGTTTTCCAAGTCTCTGCAGACCCACAGTGACTGTCCCCAACATCGGTGGCCCCCTGCAGAGAGGACGCCAGCCTGCTCTGTGTTCACAGCTTTGGGCTCAGGCGGTTGACAGTTGTTCCGAGCAGTTGGATGCTGCTCTAAGGGTGGGAGCCTGCAAGAGGCCCAAAGAAGTCTCCCAAACCCATTTCATCATACTCAGCTCAAGTAACACTGGATTGAAGTGATGCTGAAACATAAAGAAAAAACAAAACGCATTAAATCTTGCAAATTGAGTACTATGGAAAATCTTGCTCGTCTTCCTCTCCCCTTAGTAATGGGTAAATTCTAGCACATTTTTCATGGCAGAAAAGTACATTTTCTTATTCTCTGTTTGAAACTTTTCCTCAGCCAGCTCTGTAACATGTCCAATGGCTCAATGTTTCACAGTCTTTTTACTTGATGATGCGATATTTTCACAAACCCTTTACGTTCATTGTGGAAGCTGGAAGACAAAATGCACTAGTAATAAAAAATCTAAGACTGTGTAGCGTACTTGCAAGTAGGGTTTTGCAGAGTGATAGAAAAATGTTTGCTTTTGAAGAGAGAAAATGCTCTGAGAGACACAACAAGATTTTATGTGTTTTAGACTGTAATATTTTAATTATTCACACCTTCTAGGGATTTTGACCGAAACTAGCTATGTTTCAAAGGTTGATGGCAGAAACCTCTGCCAATTGTTTGTTTGAACTTCTGTTGACTACGGTCCTGTTTCTTCTCTGGCCTTGAAGTCAAGTATTCTTCATTCAGATCAATTGAGTTTCATCTGTGTAAATGAGTAGAGAATCATGCCCAAAGCAGCAGCTTAAATTTACAAGTGGTACATCATCAAAGTTGAAGAGGTTATCTAAGTGTGAAGGTGATTCTTCAAAAATAATGCAGGGCTAATTCTAGTCATTTCAGTGTTCAGAATAATAGCTAAGGATTTGAGACATGGCATGATAGGGGTTTTTTTATTTGAACTTAAAGAATATATGTATTTCTAAATGCATTTGATGTATAATAATATTCTCCTCTGATTAAAAATTATTAGGCCAACACTTAAACATATAAATCTCCTGTTACGTTATTTTGGAAACTGTGAAGCTTACCATTTTCTAGAAGGCAGTGAATACCCTTCAATTCAACAAGGTACTTAAGTATATGATTAACATTAAGCATGAGAACAGCCTCACATGTTTAAACATTTATTTTATGTTAATACATAAAATGCTAGAATGCTATAATTTTTAAAGTCAGGCTTTTCCTTAGTACCTTTTCTAGTTCAGGCATTAGATTACTATTTTATCCTGTAACCTGGGCATGTGTTAAATAGACAAATAGCCTCAATGCACATTAGAATTGTTTCCATTCTCCTTTCATCACATTGTAATGGAGCTTATCTTTTACAATATCTGTTTATTATTATTTATTTATTGCTGAATTTAATCTATGTATACTTAATTTTTTATCTTATAACTAAGGTGACTTGTTAGTTATCATTTTGGGTGACATTTTTTCAAGAGCCTTGTATAAAGAACTTCTTTATCTAGATTTCCTGCTAGCATCACTCTCAATTACATTTTTACTGCATCACTGTGCTTGTATTTGCCATTGTCCTATCCTAAATGCTCAAATGGCTTAGGATGATTGCACAAAAACTGCTCAGATAATTTTTTTTCTTTGTTATGTATACACAGAGCACCATTGAATCTGTGTGCTTAAACCACAGAGCTAGCTCTAAAAGGACAAGGCTCATAATGTGGTTTATAGGAAGACTAATGTTATTTCTGAACTCTGTTATCTTTTCTCTGAAAGCTTACATGTGATGTTCAGAAAATAAATACTGGAATTTTTCAAATAGACAAAATTCCTATTTTTAATTTTTAGTGTAGCATTCTGGAACGTTGTTTTTGCATGGAAACGGTGCTCTGATTCCTGAGAGATGTTAGGAGGAATTTAGAACATTCTTTGCTCCGAGCCTTGCCAGTAGTGGAGTTTGCAAAATGGAAAGAAAAGAGCTTGACCTTAAAACAGAAGAGCCTAAGTGGTGACATATTCTGGTGATTAAATACTAGCAGTATGAGATCTGTTTATATAGAAGCAAAGAAATAATGCAGATCTAACTTTGAAGAGAAACTCTGGACTACTAATATGAAGACTTACTTCTTTTACAAAGTTATAAATAACCTGACATCAAACAAAGGGATTTAACTGTTTGATGGAATACTGTAGTTGCAGAGAGTAGATGCACAGTTCCTGCTCAATGAAGTTACTAGTTGTTTGTACAAATTAGAATTGACATTTATATAAATGACAAATAAATAGAAAAGAAACATTAATAGTTCCCATACCAACAGTACAATTTTAAGATCCAAATGTTTATAATGGCCATGTTCAAGTTTGGAACTGTAGGTCATACGAGATAGTGGAAAAGGCAAGGAGCACTCCTTAGAGAACCATTAGCTTTTTAGTCTGAGTTGTTCTAAGAAAATTGCATCTGAACGTGAAATACATTATAGCAGAAGAGCACAGTCAAGTAGAAGAGCACACATTAATGCTTTGTTTCATAAAAATAAAAGGAAATTCTATTGAGAAGGATGTTTTTCTAGGAAGTTAGTTCAGCTCACAGTGGAGTTTTCTCTCCAACAGCTGAGGAAGGTTTTGCTTCAGGAAGGTTTAAACTTTACGAAGTTACGATTCAACTCCATTTTCCTGTATCCACTTGATGTAGGTATAACTTTGTCTCACTTGTCGTTTGATAAGACCTACGCCCAGCTTCTAATACTTGGTCGAAATTACTAAAAAACGCCATCTTGGGTGTAGAGTACTAAGAACACAACGTTGTCATGCAGAGTTGGTCACGCAAGAGTGGTGCACTTAAATGACTTGCAAGGTTTTGTTCAAATGTTGACATTTGGGTTTTTTGTGGCTACAGATTTCAGTTCTCTCTTTGGCAATCTTTTCTCCTTTTTCTGCTATCTTAAAGCAGCAAGAAGCAATTTTCCCTTTCTTCTGTGGATGAAAGAAACTGGTAGGCTACCAAAAGCACCTGTAAGTCCTCTTACCTTCCTGCTGCACTGTTGCCAAGCAAGCATCCCTCTGCTGCTGGGGAGACTTGGCAGCATATGTGCAGTTCCCAGGTGCTCAGGTGACAGCTGAGAGTTGCTGGACATTGTCTGTACCTTCTTGCTTGGACATCCCCCTACCCTTGCCAGTCTAATTTACAGTGCCCTAGCAGTGCCATTGATGCCAGCAATGGATTTGCTCTCCAAGTTTCTGTGGTTTTATGTTGCGCATTTTAACAGCGTAAACCATGATGTGATGTTAAGGTATAGCAAAAGGAATAGAAATAATAAGCAAACAATGTGATGAAGTTAACATCTAAAGACACTCACTTTTTTAAATCTTCAGATATTTTTGTGTAGTTGGTTTCTGGAAGGCAGTGTGAGCTGGCAGGCAGAGCAGCCAAGTGGCTACTAGGAGAGATGCAGGAGAGTATCCAGGCTGCAGTGACCATGTCTGTTATTTGTCGTGTGGAAAGCACACCTGTATGCCTTTGTGTACAAAAGTGTTACTGGTGACTTCAGTAAAATGTCAGCTTAACAAAAAATAAGCTTTTGCAAAATCATTGCCCGAATGGTAATGGGAAATTTGTGATCAAGGAAATGATGGGGCAACACAACAGAATGAAAACTAGAGCTCAAGTTACAGGATCTGCTGTGAAAAGTACCCACATACGGTGTTTCTATTTGGCAACACTTAAATCGTGTCTTCCAGTTATGTTTGTGAGAAGTCTTCAGCAAGTCTCCCAAAAATTGAAACAAAAGTGATGGAAGTACACATCCATGTTCCTGAGTTAGCCTGGGGCTGAGGGCTCTCGTGTATACCCCGTAGGTCTCCCAAGAGCCAGCACCAGCCGTGTCCCCCAGCCCTGGAATTAAAGGACCCTGGAAGAGTGGATATTGTTGGCAGCATTGTTTGCCACACCAAAATGGATGTGGCGAATGTCTCCTAGCAAATGCACCATCTTGTTTAGCAACTTCCTTTGATAGCTAGGGAAGCTGCTTTGACCGACGAAAAACATAACCTGTTGTGGGCCTAGGCTTGGACTTGACAACCAGACCGCTGCCTAACTATTTGGAGGAGAACAGCTTCTCGCCAGGCTTAAACCAACTCATTTTTAACCTGGAATATTGTGATGAGATTTTTTTTTTTTTTTTTTTTTTTTTTTTTTTAATTGTAATTGGGGGGGGAGGGGAGCAACTGCTGAGGAAATAATTGAACAGAATTGTAAATATTATTATTATTTTAGACACATGATGAATGTCTTGTAGATTTCTAAATGTACGGATAATTTTCAGTAAATGTTAATAATTTATTCATAATATTATGGTTCTCTGGTCTAGCACAGTTTAGTTCATTGAGAACCTGTCTTTCTGAATCAGTTGAATACTCACTTCTCAGTTCTTTGTTTTGCCTTTGCATAGACAGAAAGTGTGCTGCTGGCTTTCTGTTCTTCCTGACCAGAAAATTAATTAGCCTCTTTGAAAGATAATTCCAGTGGGTTTATGGTATATATGGACAGAAACATGAATGATGCCTTTCCAGAGCTCCAAATGTCCAAGTGAAACAAGAAAACCTAAATCCATCAGTAGAACTAGACTAAATATTGCTCTAAAAAATCAGCACTTCCACTCTGCAGTAATCCTGGACTAACCTTGCATAGTACACAAGGAGTGAAAAAGCTCTTTGTCTGAGACTGAACTTTTTTTTTTTTTTTTTTTTTTTTTTGGAATGAAATATCCGACAAAATTAAACATGCGTGCATAGAACCATTGAAGAACAATCTGTGATCATAATCTTCCTTAAATCTCTGGAAGGTTGCAGGCAAAGCTTTACATTCAATTAATTTCTCTTTTTTTTAAATGCTTTACACATGTAAAATGTGTGCGGTTACAACTTGGAAACAAAATCTAGATTGTCACCAAAAATGCTAACTTCATAATGAAAAAATGTAAGTCTTCACAAGGCAGCTTGACTGAACTGCGAGTTCTTGAAAAATTAGTAGCATGCATCTACATTACATGTCTTAATTAGGAAGTATGAATATATGAATGACACAAACATATGAATTATCAGTTCCCTTCAATTTGGGTAATATTTGTTCAATGTTTTACGTACAGCCATTCTCAGCTTTCTGGCTGACATTTTAGTTTTCTCAATGAAAATGCTGTTTATTACTTACAAGATGCTTATAAACTCAGTTACCTGCTTATGAAGATACAGTTTCAAAGACTAGGGGATTCTTCAATTTTCTTGTAAAATTAACCATTGACTTGGTAAGATTTTACTTCCAATTTGACATGTAACTGTTGATACCTTCTGTATCATTGCGGTATCATTCAGATCTGTATCATACTAGTTACGAAGATTTTGTTACCCTGCTTTGACAAAAAATTCATACATACGCATTTAAAAGTAATTGTTTTCATTCATGATAAAAGGAATATAGAGAAAGATTAAGTGAAAGACAAATATACGTATGTACAGTATGTAAATAGAATTAGGTGGTGTTCACCAAAACATCTTTCCCTTGCTAGTTCTCAGGTGAAGGTTGCGGCCGTGTATGCCAGCGGTTATCTCACTGCCCTTGCAAGCAAGGAAAGGAGTCACACTTTAATGATTCTCATGCCTGCAGGATCATCAGAAAGTTATTTTGGGGCCCTTAGAGCTTCACAGAAGAATTAAATGAGCTGCAACATTCCCTTTGCTACCCAGAGGAAAATTGTACCCAAGTTATTTGCGTCCATGTGGTTTATTAGTTCTCTAGAAGAGTCCTTCAGTCCAGGGAAGATCTCCTTTGCAGGAAGCAAAGTGGCAGGAGAGGAAGGCTGCTGGAGCTGTCCTGGGGGGAATGCAAGGAAGAACTGCAGAATCCAGGATGGAATATCGTTCCAGCAGTTACCTCAGGTCTGTGGCCAGACACCCTACCTAAGTGACAGGGGAAGCCTTATCTCCCAGCAAAATGATGAGTTCCCCTCACAACTTTATTGCTGTTCCATACCACAAGGAGCTTTTAATTTTTTTTGATTGATTGTCCTTTTTCATTGCTCAAGTGCTGTGTGGCATATTGCTGGCTTTTGTCATTGTAGTCTGTTTTGAAAAACTGACTTTTATACTGCTTCAGACTTTCACAGCTAGAAGAATTGCAGCAAATGGCCAAGCAGTACACTATGTAGTGCATATTGGCCTAAGTAAACTTGAGGAAAAAATGGCTTCCATCTAGAGACTTTAGAAATCATGAATCATGCTTTCCAAAGTGATAAAGTTCAGAAATAGCAGAACAGTGGATGAGGCTGGTTATTGCACTTGCAAGTGCAGAGTGCACTTTCCAAACAGTCGCATGGGAGCATGGATTGCCTGGTAGGGCAGAAGAGAGTGCCTGACCCCTGGCTATTGGAGATTAAGCAAATTAGCGGGACCTGCAGAAGGCTGTAAACTGGTGGGAGTGACAGAAGATAACTGATTGGCAACCTTGAAAGCTGTTGCTCAGTAAATAGTTCCCACAGGTCATCACATTAGTCATTGTGCTGAGCGGTCAGCTAGTGTGGATGCAGTAGGTGCAGCGTATGTGGTATGGGAAAAGCTGGAAATTCAGAGAGAGACCAAGCAGGGAAAACTGTATTCTTAAAGGTGACTTTTAGCAAAGGTAAATGTGAACAAAATCGGATATTAGAGTGCTATATATTGTGCAGCCTTGCTAACCATCGGCTTATACAGTGTAGAGGTTGCTTCAGTTCAGCAGAGTAAAGGGTTTAAGATGCTCTAGCCTCTCGTTTTCAGCAGGCTTTTACATCGAGAGCAGACGGTGCCATTGTCCCGTGCTTTCTGGTTTGCTAACCCCGAATCCCATCACCCTGCTCTGTAACGGGCTCCACCTCTGAAATGTATCAGGGTCTTGAATTTGGCTGGTAGCACAAAGAACAACTTCATTAATTCTTCACAGAATAGCATTTCAGAAATCTATTTGCTGTATCTCTTGCCTGCATGTAGTTTTGGTCCTCAGAGGGTTATTCTAATGTTTACTGTGTTGCGCCAAAAATAAGCTAAGCTAAGCGGGTGCATCTTCTTTGGAATTGATTTAAGCTAAGTACAGGCAAAACCAATGGATTCATGTGGATATCTATAACTCTGAGAGTAAGCAAAATTTTTAAATGAAATATAGAAAACATTAATGTGAGTTGCCGGCTCTGGATTAAAAAAAAAAAGAACAATAATGTAGCTTATCCTAATTTGATAGGTCTCAATTCAGAAAAAGAAAACCACAAGCAAATATTCCTGGAACGAAGGCACATATCTGAAGTTATGCAGGTGCTTAAATGCTTTGCTGTACAGAAATGCGATGATTTAATTAGGATCTTGTTACATTTGACAGGCATATCTTGACTTTCAAGCTAGAGACAGAGCAACAAGAAAAGCTAATTCTAAGTAAATATGTCTGGATTCCAGTATGTGGCGGGAGGAAAAGCAAGCCTTCTGCACCAGATTTCAGTAAGGAGTTTCTATCTCGTATTAGAGCATTTTGTAAGATGAGTATTCCGGGCCTGCAAAACTCCCTGGGATCCTTAAGCCAAGTGACTGTTCAGTCAAGAGAAGTCTTTTTCCGCTCTAAAGAAGTCATAGGCAAGGTTTTCATTTGTTTTCTTCATTGTTCATCTGCTAAGTCAAGTGCTGGACTTCACTTTCTCTACCAGTTGACAGTGAAACAAGGAATAAGTGCTCTGCTAGAGGTTTATTTGTTTGGGGTTTTTTTCCAGTAAGGGGTGACTCATGATTCCCCCCCCCACCCCTCACCCA
>VYZV01012920.1:1879-16394 GCA_013401275.1 Pandion haliaetus
GACCTTAATATTTACCATTTCTTACTTTACTTTCCGTAGCAGAATTGACTCAATTCTAAAATGATCATACTAACAGACTATTTTTTTCCTCTGCTATGCTTCCTAACAATATGTGTGGTATTACTCTCCAGATAATCTCCATGACTGACATTAAATCAAAAAAACCTTAAAAAAATTATGACTGAGGCTGTTCAACAATTAACTTGTCATAACTTATCTCAAATGGACATTCCAAATATCAGCAGTTTGATTTTAATTGCAGGGTTTTCCCCCTGTTTCTTTTCTCCCCCCCCAAAAGCCCAATTTTTCTTAAGAATGCTGTCACCCTGATCTCACTGGTTTTGAATAATCAGATTATAGTAATTTTCTCAAGATTTCCCAGTGATCACAATTTTTTAGATAGCGTGTAGGGACAACAAATTTTCTCACATACAAGGTAGAGTGCAAAACAGATTCAGCCCTAGCCTTCCACCTTTAATTTCTAATAATTTTCCTTCACACTTCATCATTTACAGATTACCCATATATTGTCATGACACCTGAGGATAAGTCTAAAGAAAAAATATAAGCAACTATGATATTGAAAGTCCATGAAAATATACTATTACACCAATCTGGAAGCATGCCAGTGCAGAGGTCTGTAACATAAGTCAGAAAATTATTTTGATCATTTAGACTACAAAACCGAACAATTAAACGCCCTATTTTTTAAAACATGTTAACTGTATGAGAACAATTCAGAATCCTTCTGAGTATACAGATTTTTTTTGCAGGTATATAATTAAATTATTGTTGTATCTGTATTCTGCAATGTTAATTAAAAATATTATTTATATATGTACACTTACTACATGATCTTTGCATGTATTAAATTTGTAACAACACAAATTTTTTAATTTTATTACTTCATACCAATAAACTGAGGATGTATTTCAAGTTCATCAAAATAGTTGAGAACAGTATTATCTTCTGTGTTTAACTCTCTGAAGAGATTCAGAGATTGCAGGAACTGGTCCTGGGTATAATGAGTTCCAGCAACAATTCTCTCTGGCAGATTTATTATTCTGTTTATAAGGAATTCATCAGATGCAGTCAAAGAAATAACAAATTCTGTGAAGAAGAACACATTAACAGCACCCATATATTATTGTTTTTCCTCTTTCTTACCTATTTTGTATTAATAATAGATTTTAAACAACAATCAAACATAAATAGATGTGACTATTATATAAAAAAATTATGAATTCAGCCAAAGCGGCAAGTAATACTGGAAAATTTAACAACTCACTTGTTTGTCAAGTCATCAAAAGTCATTACCTTGTATTGTGATTTCTCACAATTAAGGTGTATCTGATGAATTAAAGTAAATTAAAAAAAGAAAATGGATATACCACCACATGCCATAAAATTTAGTGTCAATGTTATTTTAGTGCTACTGGTAGACAAAACAGCAGAAATCTTTCAAGGAGCCATAAAAAACCCCGCCTCCTTTTTTTACTTCAGAAGTCGCATATTTGTAGTTTCATTAGGCTGAATCTTGCAGTATTTATAACTCACCGATCAATTTGTATTTATTAAATATGACTTCATAAAATTTATCACAATATATTCTGATACTTCTATTAATATCATTACTCAATACTATTGAAACCTGTTAATTTAACAAAGCCAGGAAGTAATTCTGACATCAGAGAGAAATTTGCAGAATCAAGCACAGACGCAGCCCGCCATCCCCCCCGAAAAAACTCAAAAAACCCAAAAACACCACCAAGAAAACCTCTCCAGACCAAGAAAAATCCTTTCTGGACCATTCTGTTTTCTAAAATAGGTTTTCTCCAAGGTTGAGAAGGTATCTCCTTAAAACAGATCCCATGCCTATGGTCTTTGTTATGGGAGAGAAAGTGGTACTTCTCCAGCCCATCATAATAATTCATTCACATTTCTTCTTTTGAAATGGAGGCTAAGTGGTTTTGTTTATGAATAACAGAAATTATTTACTTCAGAAATCAGCAACTCATAAGTGGTTACAAACTTGGTAGAAGTTTGTGTTTTAAATCAAACCTTTGTCCCCTTCATGTATGTGCAAGGACGAGGGCATTTTTCAGAAAGTGAATTTCCTTCACTTCTTCTGAAGCCAGTAAATGATCGTTTACTGAAACACTAAGCATTTGAGATATTCAGCCTTTACACTATCTAACTGGACATCTGCAATGCAAAATATACCAAATGTATTGTTTGAATTAAATAAAAACTTCCAATGAAATCAAGAACAGCGAAAACACCAGGATGAAGCATAGGTGAAAACTGCTCTGTTTTAATTCCCAACTTAACTGATGCATTAAGATTAATTTGGTAACATCTTTCAAGATATCACACTAAAGATAAACTTATGGGGTTTTAATATGCCAAGTTCAAGAGCTCATGTTTATTCCATTAATAGCTGCTACAATCACAACAAAGGCAGCCACTACTATTATCAGCCAAGAGGTGATGGCATTTTCACAAAAAGAAAAAAAAAGAAGAATAAAACACCCACAAACTGAACTAAACCTTATTTTTGATTAATTGTTCACTTTCAAATAAGAGGGCAGCAGCATTACTCAAATTAGATATTTATTTATATTAAATTAAATATGAACAGATGGAGTGATATTTTAGACCTCTCGTTGGTGGCAGCAGTACTTGAAAATTCATCTATTTATTTAAAAAGAAGTCTATCAAACTTACCAGGTATGATTAACTTATCACATTTAGGTATTTTGCCTTTAATTTCTTCTTCTTCTTCATCTTCACTTTCCACTGAAACAAAAGTAAGAAATGATTGACGTTTTCATTTTAAGCAACAGTATCATTATATTTGCTAAAAATGTGCCAGTATAAGCACAAGTTTGTCTATATTCAAATTATACTAATTGTTGGAAATTAATCTAAGCTGGACACCAGTTTCGAGAATGCAGTAAGTAATTTGTGCTGCTACTTTGGGACACTAATAGTTTGTCTATACAGGTGAAGTATGCACTTGCATACACAGTTTTAAAATGTGTCCCTACTGCTGTCCTGACCCTGGCCTCTCCTCCTGCCAGGTATGTTATTCTGTCAAAAACAGAGACGGGGCTCAGGACAGTAAGTAGAAATGTTTTATAGTAGTATGGTTAAAATGGTTTCTGCCACTAAGTGTCTGCTAATTTGAACAGCCAGTAAAACTGCCTGAAGAACATCAGCTGATCATGATAATTTACAGCCCAGCATATTAAGTTGAACAAGACTGGCTTTTCTTTTCCTTCAAGCCTCATGATGTAATTTACATATGGAGATGATTCTTAGTCTTAATGCATGGACAGTGCTTGCTCACAATTTGAAATGTATGTCACAGAGCTCCTCTGAAGTCATATCTACTGTAGCTGATCTAATATACCCACTCTAATCTGGCTCACAAAACATGTATTGGTGCACTGGGTGGATCCCTCATTATGCAGCCCTTAAATATGATGAGGAAATTCTGCATTAGAGCTTGCTTGAGTGGAATAGACCAGCACAGAACAAGAAAGCATCCTCCGTATTTGTGCATTTACTTAGTACTTTGCCAGCAAATATAGCCTGCAAACTATCTTGTGCTTAAATTAAAAAAGGTGCATTACAATCCTTCTTACATTTTGAGCATCATGTGAAAACAACTTTGTTTTTTATCCTGCACTGCAGCCACTACAGTGCTGTTGTGGTTTAAACCCAGCCAGCAACTAAGCACCACACAGCTGCTCGCTCACTCCCCCCCACTCCCAGTGGGATGAGGAGGACAATCGGAAAAAAAGTAAAACTTGTGGGTTGAGGTAAGAACGGTTTAATAACTAAAATAAAATAAAATAAAACCAACATTAATAAAATAAATAAATAAAAATAACAATAATAATGAAGAAAGTAAATATAACAAAAAGAGAGAGAAATAACGCCCCCAAAAACCAAGTGATGCACAATGCAGTTGCTCACCACCCACTGACCGACGCAGCTATCTGCCATTCCCAGCCAACTACCCCCAGTTCATATATTGGGCATGACATTCTATGGTATGGAATATCCCTTTGGCTAGTTTGGGTCAGCTGTCCTGGCTATGCTCCCTCCCAGCTTCTTGTGCACCTGCTTGCCGGCAGAGCATGGGAAACGGAACAATCTTTAACTTAGGATAAGTGCTACTTAGCAACAACTGCAAACATCAGTGTGTTATCAACATTATTCTCACATTAAATCCAAAACACGGCACTGTACCAGCTACTAGGAAGGAAATTAACTCTATCCCAGCTGAAACCAAGACAAGTGCTAATGCACTTCAACTACTATGGCACTGAGAACAATAATGATAATGACAATATCAGCAGCAATAAAACCAAAAGCAGTAATATAAACAAAAGCAGCAGTACTTACAATTAAAAAGATCTTTTGCCTGGTCATAGGTCTCTGGGAACCCATCTAAAACATATCCCTGATTCCTACAAGGCATA
This sequence comes from Pandion haliaetus, assembly GCA_013401275.1. Lineage (NCBI taxonomy): Eukaryota > Metazoa > Chordata > Aves > Accipitriformes > Pandionidae > Pandion > Pandion haliaetus. The sequence continues at coordinate 6,373 of VYZV01012920.1, forward strand.
GTTTTGAGCTTATCCCTCACAAATTTAACAACATACTGATCGTCTAGATGACCTAAGACACAAAGAAGGTTAGTAGGTACCTAGTTTATGGAAAAGAGATATCTGAAATTATTTTATTAACATTTTAAGTAATTATCAGAGAAACTTCTATTTAGACCCTAAAAAACTTATGTATTTTGAGTTACTGTTTGTATATTACATGTTGTCAGCAGTCTATGGAATATAAATGTGTAGCTATAAAATAAAATTACATTTGAGTTTACAAAGATATAAATATTAGAACTTCAAGGATACTAAACATGAAATTTTTTTTTTTAGAATAATGCAATCAGATTTTAATAGAAGCAGCAAAGAAATATTTATAGAAAAAATTGACAAAATCATTTTCTATTTATAATTAACAGCAAGACTTAAAGATAGTCTTGCAAAACAAATGTGACCTAGGTTTTACAAGTTTCATTTTCAGATCAATAGATTGAGATATTAAATGGTTTACTAACTTGGCCTACATCGTTGAGCAAATATGTGGGAGTAAGAAGTTTGGGTTGACCTGATTCTTTATCCTTTTGCAACCATTGACTCCAGTTTCCTACTTTATTTTGCTTTGGCTTTTAAAAGTCTTAAATATTTATAAACCATTGTAATCATAAAAGTATGTTACTATTTTAAAGGTATTATTATTTTAAACAACAAAGCAAGGCATGCAGAAGAGATGCTGCCATAGATGTCATTACTGAAGCTTTTGGGTGTGTTACAGATTCATTGCTTTGCAGATGCACAGGATCCAAATCATGTAAACCTTTAGTGATAGGATGCATTTTTAAGGGGGATCGCTTTATACTGCACAGAAAATGTTAAGCACTAAGTCAAAACCTACATGACTTTATTGATACATAGATTATAATTACTTTTAATTAAAGGCAATTTTTATGGACCTTTTTCAATCTGCAGGCTTTAAAATTCTTTACAGGCTTCAGTAAATACTATTTACTTTTTGAAAATGGCCAAAATGAGGTATAAGGTAATTTAAAAAACCCACAATTTCATATGACAGTGTACTAATTCTTTTTCTTACTAGAACATTTTTCTTTTTTGAAAATTTGATAAAGATATGCTTCACTAACTTTTTACTTTATATTATATAAATTATGCTCCCTGTTCTGAGAAGAAAACATGAAGTTCTAAAAAAAAATCTAGCCAACAATCTAATGCTTCTGAGTATACCGTTCTTACTTATATATCAACTTATAAGGTAAAAAGAATTATATCAAATGTATAAAGAAGTAGGAAGATGGAACTTCTACAATTAAAAAAGCACCACATTATTTAAAAATATATCACTTTTGATAGACAAGGTATGTAATGTATAATGTAGAACATTGTATTTGATTTTTAAATAAGGTATATATGAATGGACAGGGCATGATTCTTGCTTTTAATAGGACTAAAAGTTCTAAAGCACCAGTTTACTTCCTGATCTTCCATTTGCATAGGGTTGCACTAGTAACCTAAATCCCATCTTAGTACTTTGTATTTCCTACCTGCATTCTGCTCCATGCTTTCTTTTATTCTAGCTAATAACTCGTGTGCTGCTTCTACATTTTTACCCTCCTCCTCTTCATCATCTTCTCCCTCTTCTCCCACACTGTCAGAGTACAGTTTTTTAGGAGCCACAATGTTCTCCTGAAGACAAGATCAGAAATATGAATGTGCTTAGAAATTCCATAGTCAAATTTCTTTTATACACAGCTGTAATACAAGGAAAACAAAAAAATTAAACAATTCATTTTATATATGCTCCTGGACAGTGAGATACTGAGCAACCTTCAGTCTCTAAAAACAGTTCAGTGCATCCCTCAGAGGTGATCAGTATGTCAAAAGAGATTTCCATTCTAAAATAATGGAACTATTTTTAAATTATGCCAAACATTGTAAAATCACAGAAATTAAAATAATAGCAACATTAGAAAACAGCAACACACCAGATTTGCTATTCTTTCAGAAATCACATCATTTATCTTAATGTGATGTAGCTTGTAGTGTTTGCAGAGCTCTTCAGCAATGGTAGATTTGCCAACCCCAGGAGGACCATGAATGCAAACTTTGAGAGGCTGGAAAAAAAATTTAAAGATAGAACATCATTCAAACAATACAGATGCTTTTATGTAAAAGGAACAATCCTTTTCCTATAACTAATAGGAAATAACAATTATTATAATTAAAACTGAAAATATATTTTTGTTTCATTCATTTATTTATTTCTCATTGAGTATCTCCTATATCATCCACAGGCTTTGAGTAACACAGTTACTTAATTTAAATGTACAATATCACCATTGGAGAAAAAGCATGCTTCTATTTAATAGACTCACAGACCAACTTATAGTGGCACTATTAGTGTTTGAATGATCAAAAGAGATAAAACACAACCCCATAGATAGGATACAGTGAATTTTGGAATGAGGTGGCAGATATTCTACTATATACATGCAATAGCTCTATTTCCCTGCTGAGGCACGTGATGTTGCTGTCATCACAAGAGTTATTTTGACCTCAAAAATTTCACATCCATCACAATCTTAAGATATTATCATTTTAGCTTACCTAGCCCGTGGATGAGTAAGTGTAATTAAGACTCCAGTATACACTTATTAAATATATTATGCAACAAACTCAAAATCATACATCATTAACTGCCTCCCTCAATTCAGTAGATCTGACAGTGCAAACTCTGCAAATTTAATAGAGTAGTGACAGGGACTGAGGTCTAGCTAGCCTTCAGTCTCCTTGCTGCTAGTTAGCCTCCCTTCTCCTTGCCACTTGGTATGTCTATATATTGTACTGAATTTTTTTGAATTACATGCTTACGTACTCAGATGAGGTAGTTTAACCCATATGATAGTCCTTTCAGACGTATGCATGGACTATAAAACGAACAACCTCAAATGATGGTAGTTGTGTTTTGTTCTACACCTCCTGAGCTCTTGTTCAAAGTTTGAACAAGATTTAGACACGCTGAACAGCTTTATCATACCAATCAATGCTTGAATGTATGCAAGCAATTTTTTGTACTTTTCAATAACCTTCCCTATATGTTTGAATACAGAAGTTCTAAATACTAAGCTAACATAGGAAACAGCAAAGTTGCTCAGTACATTACACAATAGAGCAGGGTAAAATGAAAGCTACATTGCAATTGAATATCCTGAGTCAATAAATGTAATGAAAGACACAAAATACTCCCCTAACTACTGACTGTTATAAAAAGCTTAAATAAAAGATATACTTATTGTGTTCTTGAAACAAAATATACCAGGAAAGCCATATATTGCATACAGAAACTAGTTTCAGAACAGCAGCTTTTCCATCAGGAAGCTTGTTTGCATATACAGGGTTTCAGTTTTAGGCACAAAAGATACCAAACTTAATGATTATTGTTTTAATTAATATTCCCTCTTTTTTTTACTTCTTCAATTTAATTTTCAGTTTTTATGTTCACTTACTTTGCATCTATATCAGCCTCCATGTATTTTTAGTTAAAGAAATTAAAGCTTGTGTTTATATAACTTTTCTATTGGGAAAAAAAAGAAAGGCACACTTTAAAAATAGTGTACACCAAACCATTACCAGTAATCCTCGACTTTGCTTGTATTCCTTGACAATTTGTTCAATGTTCTCCACCAGTCCTGCCTGAGCAACCCACTTAATGTTGAAAGTCTCTTTCAGAAGCATAGATTCCATTCGCAGGTTCACAAGCAACATATCTAAATGCATTTGCTGAGGGAGCAAAGGTACATTTATTTACAGACTTAAGCTATGCATGTTAAAAGAACACTGTTAGCTTAAACTAGAGGCAAGAATGGAAGGGTGAAAATAGAAAGACTTAAAGCACAGGGAAAGCAGGTTTGCACACAAAGCAAAACAGACTTTTTAAGCTTTTTAAAAACATAAACATTTTCAATGTATATTTGTATTTGAGTATTCTCATGAACTATTAGAACATGAAACTTTAAACAATTATTCTGTACGATACAAAGGTTTCCTATAATTGCAGTGAATAACTTCTTTCATAAAGTTATCAAATCCAATCTTAAAACTACTAGGTTTGTAATTTGTTTATTACTCCTGAATGAACAGTTTATTTCAGATAAATAGATGAATACAACATAATTCGTGTATGCTGTGTTCATCAGCCTTAGTAGCATCTCATTATTAACTTTTTTTTTGTTATTTTTATAATTTTGTGTAGGTTTTTTTTAAAGTGCTCCAGTATGCTCACTGCAACAGTGACATCAGTGCTCCACTGCTTTTCTAAATCAGGCTGTAACTCCTCAAAACAGTCTGTGCTATGATGGTAAATTTTAGTTTGTTTATTTTCTAAATTTAAACTCACTGTATATATTTTCAGGCATGGTTTAGGGTTAAATTTTTCTGGTGAAATAAAAAAAAGAAATTACATATTTTATGATATTATACTTTTAATTTTACATCCTTTCCTTAAGTAATAAAGGGAAAACAGTACTGTTAACTCTTTGCTCAGGAATGCATTTTCTTTTGGAATCTTCTCAATTTTTCCTGGTCCAATATTTTTACTGATACACTATCAAGAAAAAAAAAATAAACACACTTATCAAATCAGGTTCTTAGGAAAAATTGTACAGGATTTCTGCAGATAAAATATGTGCTTTAAATTTTATGTTACACTATACTTGAAAAATCAATATACTGATATGAAATAGACAGATCAAAGAACAGTATATTAACTTTAATGTTAACATTAAACACCTTTGTTTTGCTATATATCACTTCCACTTTAGTACTTGCCATGAAAAAAAACCCCAACAAACAACTCAAAACCACAGAAAAGTGTTCCAAAGCTCTTAAACCTATGTACAGCTTCCTACTGCTTAAGAACTATTGGAGACCTATTTTATTTCCCAGCACTTTCACTTCAGGTTCTTGAAGTATTTAATCATGTTAACAATCAGGAAGGGTTTTCAGATCAACGCCACCAATAACTCTCCATATTACCATTTTCATCTCATCATTAGACAGAAGTTGTTACTTACTCCTACAGCCCTTTAAAATAAATTTTGAACCCCACTAGGTTCCATGAAATCATAAAAATTGATACAGAGCATCAGATCAAATCTACATATGTTCCAGCATTCTGTCTCCAACATTGTCAATTAGTGGACACCTAAATGAAAGTAAGAATGGGAAAAGCATATATGATACTCTTTCCAGATACTCTTCTAATCTTAAACTGTTTTCAGCTCAGAGACTTCCTAAATTAGAAATAGCTGCTGTATATTTAAGTAACTCTCAAGGTATTTCTCTCCCATGTGTCTTTCCAGTTTTCTGCTGGGCTGGTACAGCTCCCTGCCAAGACAGCTCTCCGCAGCGTGCTCTGCAGTGCTCTCTCCACTGGCAACTTCCAGCCTCTGCAAGAACTGTCTGCTTACTCCTGCCCTCTATTTCCAATTTCTAAACAATCACATGCCCATGAAAGGACCCAACCACTTTTCTCAGGGTGCCTAGCTGCTTCTCAACAGCTTTTGGTGAAGTACTTCTTTGAAAGCCTTTGGGAAATTCAAGGAGACTACATCAGCTTGTTCACCCTTATCCACATTGCTGGTCACATTAAAGAATTTCAGGAGGTTTCCAAAGTATTTGAAAGTACTTTTTGGGAAAGTATTTCTTGGGAAAGTATTTTACAAAAGTCACATTGACTGCTCCCAAATAGATCATATGTATCTGGGTGTCATTTAATGCAATTAATTTATTATAATGCCTAATAAAGTACCTGGTTATTAGCCAATGGTATTAGGCATATTGGCCTGTAATTCCAAAAACATTTCAGGAACCTGTCTTTTTACATTTGCATCACATTTATCATTCTCCAGCCTTCAAATGCCAGGACCGTGCTAAGCAGCAGGTTGTATGTGTGAATTAGCAATTCAAAGTTATTTCATCCTTGAGCGATTTCAGACCTTAACTACAGTTACTTTAGTTTTATACAGATCCTCTAACAAGTTATCCATAAAGAGATCCTGGAGCATTAAGATGCTTCCAAATTCTTACCCATGCCCACTAATGTAAAGCATCTCTGCTGTGTTCTTGTCTTCTCTAAGTGCTCCTTTTATACCATAATCATCAATTTGCCTTATAGATTTTCTGGCAAGTGTTTGAAAAAAGGATATTCATTTTGAGTCTTTCCCGATAGCTGATCTTCAAGTGTTTTTTCACGTAACCTGCCAGATTTCATGATCTTTTCTATTGTATTTTCTTTATCTGGACATAACCATAACTTTTTGAAGTCTGACATCTTGTTTTCTTCAACCTATACTTTAACCATCCTAATTTTCATTTTCTCTTTCCCAAGCTTTTCTTAATAAGTAGCATGCAATGGCCTTATACAGCTAATACTGTAAGTTTCAATACCATTCTCCTCTCAGGACTTAATACTTTTAATGTCTTTTGTGTTCATTTTTATATAATGCTCTTTCCTACGGTTGATCATAGCTGCAAAAGGTATTTTGACCTTTGCTTCTTCCATAGGAAGATTGACTAATTGAACTATGGTCACTTACACAGAATGGCTCTTCAAATACTAACTTTTCAGTGAGACCCTGTATATTTACCTGAACCAAAACAAAGGTTGCATCTTCTTGTGAGCTCCCTAACACACTGTTCCGTACAACATACTTTGACACAACCAAAAATATTGGGCTGTTATATTTGGTCCTTACATAACATTTGCTCAACCTACATGATCATGTCACCTATTATATTGTATTAGTTGACTCTCACTATTGGTGTACAGTTCAACGGTATCAGCAAAACTATTTCTAGACTTGGAAAAACAAGATATCTTCCTACAATATGAAGTGAAAAACATCTTAAAAACTTTGAGTATCTAATTACATTACTGTGAATCCCGTAACAATTCATGAGAAGTTTCTTAGGTAAAATGTCTACTTAAGTTAATGATAATACTGCAAAAGTTAGTTCTGCAAAATCAGGTCCAACTAGTGTATTTTGTTCAAAGGACAGAAGTCTTGGAGGATTTCAAAATAATTTTCTATATGATTTACTACACAAGACAATTCAGGAAGACCTAGGAACCTCTACTTCAGTAAGATGTATAACTTTTAAAAACTTAAAGATATCTGAAAAAAAAAAATCAAATCTCTTACCTTTATTAATTCTTGAAGAGTGTGGATAGATACATCTACTGCAAGTATATAGTGAGACCTTGGCTTGCGGTCTGCTATATTTTGTAACACTCTGAAACACAGCAAGTACAGCCAGGGCCAGTAGGTAGAGAAGCAAACTGGGCTTTCATTGTTAAATGCATTTCAGAAACAGTACAAAGATTTTATAAAATCCTGCAGAACTTTTCAGAGGATGACATTTTCATATATGTTTTCCTTAATAAAGAAGCACAGCTAGATATTTTATTTGGAAAGGAGCTCAAAGGATAAAAAGCAACATCTGTAGAAGATACTAACTTAGTCTACTGTAGAGTCCATGATCCATTTCCAGTTCTGTGCCAGTTAACTGGTATCACAGTCTAGATCGAGCATTGCTAGTCATTTCGTAAAAGCATAGCACCAGTGCAACAGTCACATAAGGTTTTCAGAAGGCACATCTAGTACTAAAGAAATGGAAGTCTCTGTTTGACTCGGTCAGAAGGGACAAAGAGTGCTCTTAAACCCACCCACCCCAATTTAAAAGCCTCAGTACTCTCTAGTAGATTTGGGTTTGTTATCTAGCTAGGTATCAATTACTGTCCAGGTGAATTTTTTTTTTTTACTTACGCTGCTAAATCAAGAACATGAATGGTTGGAATAAAATTGTTTCCATCTCCAAAAACAGGTATTGCAGGAGTCTCACTAAGCCAACCTATCTGAAAACACAAATAGAGAATGAAGTGAGGAGGAAAAGGTTACTTTTAACTAGAGCTTAAAAAAGGAGCATTTGTTTACTAGGCAAATCTGTACATTCAGGATTTAAAGTTCAGTTTCTTGAATGATTAATGGAACTGCAGTAAAGGAAACAATTCTTGAAAAAAACCTGATTGGCAGCCCATCTTGACAAATGTTATTTTGTATCCCAAATACAAGAAATGTTTGGAAAAAAAGAGAATATAATGTTGAGAAAAAAGACATTTTTCCTGATTCCATTGATATGACAGACATATTGTCACTGTAAAGTACATATAGAGTTACTGTTCAAAAAATATGGAGAAAACGAAAAAACATAAAGAGCCAAAAAAGTAGAAAACACTTCCACTGTAACTAAAACATTTCAAATAGATCAAATAATCAGTTTTGCTCACAATAGCGTTAAGCTTATGATACCAAAGCTACTAAAAATGCATTGAATTCCAGTGCAATTTGCCCCTAGAAATTAAATGAAACTTCAAAAATAGTTGGTGTCTACCTTAAAAAAGTAGTGCAAGACTCCTTCCCCAGCTCCATATTGATGTCCTGAGGCAACAACATAAGTTGAAAATTTATGTTTGTTCTGTGAAGTAAAATCAACAAGAAAGTTTTTATAAAAATATGGTACTGCAAATGGGATACTGGCTTACCCTGAAACTTGAGTGAGTACTTGTGTACTAAATATACTAAGTCTGTAAATTATATCACTTAAAATTTATAGCTAGATCTATTGTTGCTTATGCTGTAGTTTCATAAGTCATATTGCTAGTATTTCCTTCAAAAAAAAGCATTGCTCAGTCAGAATTGACCTATCTACATTTGAACTGAATTTCTAAAAATATTTAAAATTTTTAAGTTAAAAAAAGGGAAGTTATGTACATCAATAAAGTGAATAGGATAACTCATGTTTCTACTTTCTATTTCCAAGAAAAATAACTCTGAAATTCATTGAAACTATTTTTTTAGCTAAAGGAGTGGGAAATGCTGGATTAATGATTTTACAATTGCTTTACTTTCATTTTAATATAGAATTTAAAACAAAAAATCTATGAACTATCTAAGTGTTTTACTAACCACACATCATGATCAACCCATATATTTTTTGCTGACCATTATCACATAACGTCATAAATTTGCCTGTCCTGGCTGCCTGTTTATGTGTAATGTTACTACTTGGATCAGCGTTGAGGATGGTTGTACAGAGAAAATAAAGATGTTTAAATCATCTTAAGGAGAAAAACTTTCATGAAAATCTTTTAAATTAGGACTAGTCACTTTGACATTTTTAAGGTGAAACAAAATTATTAAATAATTCTTATGTTGTAAAGATCCTAGATATTATATATCTACATAAGACTATGTAAAAGAACCTACATTTACCAGCAGATAGAATAAATGCCCAGATTTGGGATCCACCTTTTTTGTGAAAAAATGCATCTTTTGTTATCATCTTTATAATAGTTCAGAAACCTAAAACTAATAACACTGTTAGACAATCTTTGATTGTATAAGCAAAGCAACCTATAAAGGGATGACAAGTTGTAACATCGGTGTATTGTATCTGTGTATATGTTTTTATCTATCTACTTACAAAATAATATTTTGTAATAAAAACTATCTCAAGTCAGTTGAATGCAACAGCTTGTTAGTAATCACAAGAAACAGTAAAATTAGAAGACTTTACAGATAGCGTAAGAGTGCCCACACTTCGTTTCCTTGGGTAGCGAAACTGTACCCTAAGAGCAGCAGCTCCCAGGATTGCTCTGGACAGACTGCAAACATGCCCCAGAAGACATACTGTAATTTCCATCTCCCAACAGGAAAAACCTGCCTCTTGTGAAAGCACAGGAGGTGCTACTTCTCATCTGCCTTAAGAAGAATGTAACACATAGGACTTTCTACAATTTACCTTGCAGTAGCTTCTGCAGTAGCCACTTGTGGAGACAAACCACAGTTTGGCACTAAGTGCTATACTTCACTGAAATACAAACCTCTAAAATAGGTTCAAGTCCTCTAAAAATACCTATTTATTGTCACAAGTCACATCTACGAGAAGGTACTACTTGCGGTGCC
>VYZV01012921.1:2456-54693 GCA_013401275.1 Pandion haliaetus
TAGCAGAGTTGTAGGGCTTTAAAATTATTATTTATGAGGAATTAATTTCCATCACTAATACAGACAAATAATCAAATGTTTCAGTAAGGGCAATAATAATAGCTGAGTACAGAAGACTTTCTATCCTTTGAAATACTTCAAGAAATCCTCACCTTAAATCACACCAAAAAAGGTCAAACTTGGTTGATGTGAATAATTTTGAATCATTAAATGAATTTCAGTTTTGATTAGCTTTTCTCTCCTCTAATGTTACCTTTGAAAACAAAATTTAAACTGAAAAATCAGATTTTGTTTGAAAATGCCAGTGACTTGTCTTTACATCTGAACTTACTTAATTTTTGTTAATTTATTAAAAAAGTGGGGGTTTTGAAGACTTTCTGCTTTCAATGAAATCATTTTAGCAAATAACCTTTAACTATATTGAATGTAATACCCTGTAGCTGATCATCTAAAACAATAAATATACTGTCTCTTTAGCTTCAGGTGCATCTAGGAGACCTTGGGTGCTAGGAAAAGTGATGGAAAAGGAATATTGCCAGGCAAAAAAGGTAAGGAAATAGTAATGGAAAATCGTCTGATAAAATTAGTAGAGAAGAAAGTAAGTTTTAATGTGTGTAACAGTTGTGAAAAGTTATCTCTGCATAATAAGCGAGATGAAAATTGTCCTAGGTTCTGCCATTCCTGCTCTGTTTTTCAGTCAGTGAATAGCAAGAGAAGGGGAATTAGAAAAAGAGTAAGTTAGCAGTGGCATGGGTAGTTGTGTCCATACTGCCCAGAACCTTGCCAGTTTCCAAAGGGTCTCATAAATGCTGAGGGATGGGAATCAGTTTCTGCTTAAAAACATAAAAATCAGAGGAATAATGCCACACTTCTAATATAATTTGATTTTTTTTTTGTAGGCACAAAACAGATTTAAAGTTCCTTTGGGTACAAAATTCTACAGAGTGAAAGCAGTACCATGGAACAAGAAAGTATAACACAACAAAATTTTAGTTTATTCTGTCTCCATTCTCTTCTGACTTGTCCTCCAGTGCTCGTTCATCGCTCCAAATACCAGGCCATCTTTTTATACTGAGGTCATGTGACAAGATACGTCATTGATGTACTGCTTTTACTTTTTAACAGGTCACATTTTAGAAACAAGAATTTCATCAAAAACTCTGGCCCTAACTGTTCCAATTTTTTTACCCAGATAACTTTAGGAGTGTGGACCAAATGAGTTCATTTTTCTCAAAGGGCAACCACATGAAACATGGCTTGTTAGCCATGTTAATTGCCTGTTAAATATACATTAGCTTGTATTTAGATGTTAAATGTTAGTTACCATTATTACCAGCATATGTCCTTTTGTGAAATCATTATCAAAGTACTTGCACTCTTTAACAGATTCTTTATATGTGTAAAATTCATCAGCTATTTAAAGAGGAGTGTTCATTGCATGCAGATAATCATATAATTTTTCTTCAACATGAGTTTGCCTCAGTAGATGAATAAAAATAACTACTGCAACTTGTTTCATTACATGAAAATGCTCTTTAATGTTGAAAAGAACCTTGTAATTTGATAGGCTGATTTTGAAAAATCAGTCAGTTAGATCTGCAATCTTCAAAAGCACTTTCGATGGATTGATCACACAGATTCTGAAGGGAAGACACCTGTGCCACTTTTTCAAAGTGAAGCACTTGTTCTTCCCCAAAAACCAGAAATCTTGTATTAATCTATTTAGAAAAATCATATTGATGAAATTGTATTTCATGGTTGAGTTTCAGGAAAAAACTCATTGTACATTAACCATACAAGAGTCATTTAAGTAACAAATTATTGTAATTGTAAAAGACATGTAGAATTTTAAAACAATAAAGATTTGAAACTGTATGTGTTTGAAGTATTTGTGTGCCTTTTAAATACTGTCTATAACATTTATTTCATGTTAATCTGTTGAAACTGCTGGAGGAATTAGACAAGAGGCATTAGTATTCAACGACGTTCAGGAATTACAAGAATTACCTTATAATGATAAAGATTTTAAGTAGACAAATTAATTTTGTCAGCATCTTAAACAGATAAATGACATTTTTCAAAATAGTTATACTGGCTACATTTTAAAAATGTAGTCTGATTTATTTTTTTAATAACAGTATAAAAAGATGTAATATAAATGTGTAGCCAATGGGAAGTGAAATTCTGGATTCAACTATGAGCTTATGTCTAGGATTTAATCTGTAGTTACTCAACTGTCATTTATTTTCAGAAGGTGTGGAGTGGAGGAGAAGAGATAAAGAAATGATCACATGGAAGTGTCAATGCTTCTGCCCATATGTTGCAAATAATATTCCTCCAGACTAACCAGTCCACTTGAATACCCAGAAACTTCTGTATATGAGTTATTTAAAATTTTGTTCCATAGCAATTCTAAGTTCATATTTTTATGAAATGCATGGGCTTGTAATTGTATCACACCTTTGATGAAATAAATCTAAGACGGTTGATATCTGGAAAACAGAATGTCATTTTGTCAAGTTGCATTCTTACCTCATTGTTAAATTTGCTAGTTGATGTACTGACTTTTTAAAATTACTTATCAAAAAATGTGCCTTGTTCTTCAGGAACAATATTACCATAGTTGAGTACTGCCCAGTGTTAAATATGTAAATAACATAGATCTATAGAACAGGTTTAAAACAAAAAACCCCCACGATGCAGTATTTTTTTTAATCACTGAATTCTTGACCTTCAACTACATGGGAATTCAGTTCTGCCTGCAATTTGGTGCAGTCTTGTTCCTTTAGTCAGCTGAGTCAGTGGTTTAAGAAGGTGCACACGTAGCGCGATTCATTCTTTCTAATATGCCAAGCGTTTAGAATCCTTGATATACTGCACTGACAAAACTTTCCCAGCCTCAGGTAATCTCCCTGCTGCTGTGACTATTTTGCCCTTTGGGGACTAATTGTCTCCCAGAAGCCACCAGGCTTTGCTAAGAGGCACAGAGTCCTTCCATTTCCGGGAGGACACTTACTCCTTGAGTAGAAGCAATGGATCTGTGTAGCAATGTGCAATCCAGCGCTACAACCTAAGACCCCACTCTTCTGTTACTGAGTAGTCTACTTCAAAGATAAGTGAAAGGTCCCCCAGAATTTTCTTCATGGAGGAAAGGATGTGTGTGTCAACTTCTTCCAAGGTGGATAAAACTGCAGATTTGGTGATGGTCCTCCAGGACTGTGCGCCTACCAGCAGCACTGCTTTTTGGGCACACAAAAACTGAAGCATTTTTCTGGTACTCTAATCTCATTAAGCACTGAGGCCTGTGTGTCTTGCTCCTCTGTGTGGATGACGCACCATGAAGTGCATTGCAGGCTCTGGGATAGTGTCCTGAGCGCAGAAGAGAGGTGAGTACAGAACTCCATGCTGAGGAAAAAAAAAAAAAGTCAGAAATTCTTTCATCTTTTAAAAAACCTGGTCTTCCTAGTGTCAGTTTGGTGCCCAGATTAAAATATACATATATATATTTAAGCTTATATGTGGACAGTAGCAGTGATGATTTAAAATGCTGTGAAAGTTGGCTTGATTTCTAGCTTAAGACAGAACAAAGGTATGACTGACATTTATATAACTTAGAAACACATGAGCAATATATAAAAGTGAACTTCTGAAGCACCTAAATAAATTGATTAGAATAAAGTACTGTAATGCAAACTGAGGGAAGAAGAAGAAGTCCTTCCCTGCTGATATCTACCACTTAAAAGAATACCAGGATGTATCTGTTATTGTTACATGACATCATATTTTTTTAAATATAAATAACCAGTGATGGCTTTGGGTTTTAGGAATATTTGTCATGTGTTTCATTTTATAATCTGTATGTATATTCAAAATGGAAATTCTGTCAAACAAACTCCTAACATGCTCAGTAATGATTCTGAACAGTCATTGAAAAAAATGTAGTTTACATACTTTTTGTATGTCACAGCTTTACTAGTTCTTGAAACTATGCTTGTTAGGCAGCACGCATGTGTTTCATCTTGGTCCGTAATAAAACTTTATATATAGCTATATAGTTTGGATGGGGAGCATATTCAGAGGGGATGGGGGGAAGTGGGAGGATAAATTCAATGATCTGAAATTTCTCTGATTCTTCTGTGCAGCTGCATGTTGGAAACTTACTGATTACTAGGAGAGCCCCTTGTGCTACTGCTAATACCTGTTTATTCTATAAGTCTGGCTTTAGACAAAGGCAACTATACTTTTGAAGTGCGAAAAGGAACATGAATGGTAGAGAAAGCTGATTGAAAGCCAGTGTTATCCTGCAGACTTAACACAAAAAAGATGTGATAAATTAAAAGGGATTTTTTTTTTTTTCAGTGTTCTTGGAAGGCTATATGCATTTGAATACTCTTGAGAAGCACATGGCTTTTTGCACCACTCTGCAGTAGGTCTCAAGTCAGGAGCTTGTGCTGTCTAGAATTCAGCTGTGGTCTATTTGAATCTTAAGATGGTCTACGAGTAGGACCAGTTTACACTTAAGTATACATTTTTCTCTAAATACAGTTGTCATTACATATAGTGCATAGCAGGACTGGAAAGTCTGCCTTCTGCTCTACAAAATTACTCTGTGCCTTATTGCAGCACAAGTTTTCTCCACGACGTAATATTGCATCCTTTCTTGGTTTGGGGAGTTTTAGCTAGAAGCCAGATTGGCTGTAAATAGTTATAGCAAAAATTAAATAGTACTTTGTAGTGCTTATTCCTATAAATTTTTCATTAATAATTTGTAATCCAGGAAATCACTTCTTAGTGCCAAATTGATAATTCTAGAAATGGAGCATTCACCATGGAAGAACTCTATTGCCTTTTCAAGCTACATTTGCCTGTTAAACTTCAATGAGCTATCTCAGTGTTGCATTTTAAGGTCACCGATGTCTTTAGATCACTTTACAAACTTCTGCAGTCCTAGAGCAGTGTGCAAAAACGATAAAGGGTAAACAGTTACTTCCTTTAGCACTCACTGTATTAACGCTCACTCATGTTAACACCACCCACGAACAGTGCCGAGGAGCACAGGAAAGTCTAGTCCCCAGACTCCAAATACTGGCTAAGAATTGAGTTCAATGTTGATGCACTCAAGCAGTGTCAGACTCGCAGAGCGGTTGAGGCCGGAAGGGACCTCCCAAGGTTGTCTTGTCCAACCCACTGCTCAAGCTGAATTGCTGTGACTTTTTCACTAAAGGTCTTGAGTTTATGACTATTTGGTAAATGTTCAATTTAGTCCTTTGTTTTGAAGCCTGGGTTGAAACTGATGGTATAATTTGAGTAAGTTCAGCATTTTCCCCTCAGAAAATTCATTATCTTGGGTAAATGCTAGCTTTTAACATGCTTTCACTATAATTTTTTTTTTATTTTTGATGCAAGAAATGTGACAGCTGCCAAGCTGTTATTTCTATGGCTACTCCCAGCAAACACACCAAATTTTTGTTCTGTATATTAATTCCACTTCATAGTTGTAATACAGTGTTAAATGTAGCATGAATTTGTGGTGTATTACTGCACTGCTGAATCGTCGTTCCATGTTTTTGTCTCGGTTCTTTGAAATTGATTGTGGGTGGCAGCCTTACTTTCCCTAACTTTTGCTTGTTGGACTGAAATTTGCCATTTACCTGTTTGTCTTGGGACTTTCTTAACAGGTGGTTTTCACTGTGTATTTTACATTTTTGGCAAAATTACAGAGTAAGGAGCAGATTTTCCTGTGGTGGGAGGAGCGTTGCTAGTATCTTACCTCCTAATCAAGAATTTGTACCATTTGCCAAAGGATGTTAATGGAGGACCTTTGTCATCACATTCATGTAGATTAATAAATCCTGTTTCTGCCCCAGATCTCTACGTGTGATGTACCTATTCTAAACACATGGATGTATGCTTGTATACACACCTTTAACAAATACTGATACTTGCAGCCAAAGCTGTTATGTTTTCATCCTGTTTACCTGTGCTGGGAGTACTAGAGGTCTAAAGTCAGTAATGCCTCAATTATTTTTTTTTTGGTGAAAATTAGCTATAGGACTAGTACCTGTGTATTTGTATAACCAAAGCATTTCTGCTTTGTTACAAGTTTAACATTTATAAGCTTACCATTCTATAGTCATTGTAGGAAAAATACCAAGAAAGAACAAATAAAATAGCCTAAAGATCCTGGATACTTAAGGAAGAGCAGTTGGTTTTAAGTACCAATGCATCTCTAAGCCTCTATTAATTTAAGCAATTGAAATGTTAGCACTTAACATCTAATGTAATTGCACCGGTAATCGGGAGACTGCTGAGCTATGCCTCTTGCAGGGTGCTGGTCAGGGTTAATTGACTACCATGCTTCTTGTGAATGGTGGGGTGTATTTTTAGCACAGTGGTTGAAATAGAAAAAGTTTATGATGAAAACTGAACTTAGCAAAGAAGTTCCTGATAATGTTGTAGAAAACTGATCATTTTTTAAACTTCAGAAGGAGCTTCATTTTGTGTAACTACTCTATACACAGAAAAAGGTACTTTATATTAGTCGGTTGGTTTCAACTGAAACTAAACTGCTTTTAAAAAGGCTGTAAGTTGGAAATAACCTTTCTTGGTATATAGTAAGCTTTCTTGAATTGGACTGAAATAATTTTTCAGAGACTGTACCTTTAAAAGTGTTTAATCAACAAAACAGCAGTAAAATACCCTCTTTTAATTTTAGACCTTGTAACACTCACTTATAATCCTTATGTTTGTAGCTCTTGCGTTGTAAGCGGACTTTTGTAAACGCAAATAATTTGCTAGAGATATGATGCGTGCAGTTCAAATATGTTTCTGTTGACCTTCTAACAATACACTGTAGAGTTTGCAAAAAAATTCCAAATTAACAGTAAAGTGTAAGTATGTATACAGTGTTGTGCTTAATTTGTGTCTAGTCCAGAATACCAGAACTTTTGAACTTATGTATAGGATAGGACAAGGGGTAATGGTTTTAAACTGAAAGATGGTAGATTCAGAGTACATATAAGGAAGAAATTTTTTACGATGAGGGTGGTGAAACACCAGAACAGGTTGCTCAGAGAAGTGGTAGATGCCTCATCCCTGGAAACACTCAAGGTCAGGTTGGACGGGGCTCTGAGCAGGCTGATCTAGTTGAAGATGTCCCTGCTCGTTGCAGGGAGGTTGGGCTACATGACCTTTAAAGGTCCCTTCCAACCTAAATTATTCTGTGTATGACTACGTTGTGTGTATATACTGTGATGGCATATGCCTCAGTTTTTGCAATGATTAAGTTTTTAGGCACTGAAAAATTAGGAAGTGTCCGCTTATGACTGCTTGTCAAACTGTGCTTTCATATGCATGAGGGTGCACTTTTCAATTAGCTAATTAAGTGATGTTCTCATGCTCTGTCTCCTCCATATCTGTTCTCACAGTTACACATTAAAACCTTGCCTTGAACGTACGATAACATTCTTGTCCTTTTTGTGATGACAATTTCTGAGCACAATGCTTGCTATGTGTCTCTTAGGTAAGACATGGGAATCTCCAGATTATCCGCTTATTTCTGGTATCTGAAAACCAGGGTGACCAACTTTTGAGATACTTGGACCGCTGTTCCAGAGCGTAGCAGTTTGTATCTTCAAATACTGTGTTCTCACAATCTGTGCTCTCTGCATTAAGTGAGAAACTGCTATTACAAAGTAAAATAGCGGGTGCAAAGGCGCGTGGTGTCAGAAGTAAAAGTTACAGCCTTGCATCTACGCCCTGTTTGACACTTCTGAGTCTCCTCTTGGGTACCTCTGGAAACTGTGTTGGTAGTCTGCATGGGTCAGTTCCTACTCTTTAAGCCAGTTTCCTGTGTTAATAACTGTGCTGTGTATCAAATCACGTACCCCTTATTAGAATTTATTTTTGAGTAAGACCTAATACAATAAAAAAAAAAAATTACAGTGGTTGATTCAAAAAGCTGTAATTTATTTTCAGCTGAGTTTTGTAGGTTTCAATTTCTATCTATAGAGATCTTGTGCATTTTTCAGCTTTATATTAGACTTCCATAATGTGCATATTTGGAAAAAAGGAAGGAATATAAATGTCAGTGTTTCTCCATCTGCTAGTTTACTTCTTTCCTAATCTACAAGTATAGTTTTGAATTTTCAGTCTTTCTGTGGGTGTAGTTCCTTAGGAATAATCTTGAGAAATTTTGTTAAACTTATGATCTAATACTGCATAGGAAACCTAGGACGAGCTATGATTTGTATATGGTGCCTTTTGACTGTCCATTATAATCTTTCTGTCTTTTTGTCTCACTTTGGTCTTTCCAGCTCTTCAGTGAGTTTGGAAAGAGGAACCTACTGTTGACAACTCAAGGCCATTCTCTGTATTCCTATATGGTTGAATGAACCAAATGCATTTGTTTTGTGTAGATGAATCGTATTTTCTGTTGCACGTGCGTAGTTTAACCTATCCACTGGTGACAAAGAATAGCTCGTGAGCTTTAATGCTCTGATGCTGGAGGTGATTGGTAAGTTTGTAGTAGGAAGTTCTTTTTTTGGAAAATCCCAACTCTTACGAGCTTGCAATGTCCCATAGAAGTACATCTAACATTTAGGAAACTCCTCATGAGCAGACATGTGACTGTAGTCTGGCATGAAGGGAGTCATCTGCTCTGACGAGAAGACATCTTGCTGTCTAACTACTAACTACTAGGCCACTGATTAAATAGCTTTCTCCTACCGTTTGTTTTTTTTTCCTTAGCTACAAGACTTAGGCATCAAAACTGCAACACTTTGTATGCAATGGAACAGCTGTTTAGTAGTCATCAGTGGCACCAGTCTCTCTCCTACCTACAAAGCATTCTTATAACCAACTATAAACATAGATACATTAAGAAACTGTGAGAAGGAAAAGAGGTTAAAGTTATTTTGTTTCCCGTATCCATTAGACAAAGTGTTTGTATTTTAAACTTTTCTATCACCTTATTTTTGTAACATTGTGCTCCTTTACCTGTCAGGCAATAGCTTATTTTTGTGTTTCTCAGACAACTGAAACCAATGCATCTGTTTTACATCTTTTGTTTTAAACAAGAGGCTACATAGCAGTTTATTCTGCAGAAGCATCTTCAGGCAGCCTAGCTTATTTGTTGTAATTTCACTGGCAATCAAATTCTGAGGCAAAATAACATTTTAAAGATAGTATTGTCTATATGGTAATTCTTCAAATGAATGCATCTCCTTGCTTCCTATGACACAGAGAAGATGAAATTGTAAACCTATTCAAGTGTTCAGTACATTCCCACTTCATAGAAATTTTTGTTCAAGCATCCTCAATATAGATAAAGAGAACCAAAGTTACACTAATAAGTATTATTTTTATTGTAAGGAAGGAAATATGTAAAATATGTCTTGTACTTTTAAGCATAATCTAAATAAATAAATCTCATGATGAAGCTGTTCAGTCATTGCCCCATTTGTTCTTGGAAACCAGATTTAAAATACGAGAAGAGAAAAATGACAAATCTGCTATGTTGTGCTAATGGCTACATTCCTCTTTTGTTGAACTTTACATGTTGACCAGTGTGAGAAGAGTATTCTTACGAGTTTATGGTTACCATCTTCACTGGTACTGACAAATGAATTGGAAACTTTTAAAATTAAAATTGAATTTTTATAGCCTAAAGAACGGAGAGCCTTGGCTGAGAGCTTGTACCCAAGTGTGCTGAGTACAGGAACACTACTTAATGACCAGTGGGGAGAAACTTAACGCTAGTACAAAAAAGGAAAAGTGGAGAAGAAATAGCAATCCTTTTGCTTTCTACTTGTCATAGAATTTACACCATCTTCCATAAATACTGTTCACCTGCTCTTCGTGTTTTCAGTTGCTCCATATTTGTTACATTTGACTTGTTTAATTATTTCCCCGGGTTGGTGGGATTTTTATCTTTTCCATGGGGGGATTTCTGCAGAAGCTGAATCACATTGCTACTGGCTGGATGCTATTTTCCTTCATGCCTATACCTTCTCGCCTTCAGTAAACATGGCATCAGCCTCACTGCATGCACTGTTTATGCTTGTGATCCTCTTTCTGAATTTACGGGTCAGAAATTAGTGGCATCACTGCTTTGCTGTAGACCAAGTGCATTGGCTTCAGGCTGGGTTGTAACAGTTGTAATGGAAAGCCCCAGCATAATGGTCTCGGCTCTCCAGCTGCTCTGTGCTGGTTTTATAGCGTTTTAGCTTTCTTCGTCAATGGCACCTTATGCACATTCCAAGGGAGCGATGCACCCACCATTTATGGCCAGTTCTGCTGCCTGGGTGACTTGTTTGATGTGTTTTCACAGCTGGTTATCAGGCGGATGTCGAGGTTGCCTGCTTCGTACTGTAATTATTACCCCTCACTTGCGTTAACGTTGCGGTGAATTAAATACTTGTTTCTAGAAAATGCTCTTTCCCACATGATGCTTTAACGCTCTGACCTGCTTGCAAAATCCTGCTTTGTGGGTTCTGGAGTTCATTTGTTTCCATATTACAAGCCCTACCCCTGTTGCTGTGATCTCTCAGTGAAGGTGATGGAGGCAGTTTAAAAATGCAAAGGAGGGAGTGGATGTTTTGAGTATGTGCTGAGGAGCGGTAGACCACACTGAGACCAGAGCTCTGACTGATGTTGGCCTGTGACCGTACTCGTGGTGCAGGATCAACAGGCACGTTCTTTAGTATGTTGGTTTGCCTTGTGCCTTTCCTTGCATCGAGCCAGGCTGCTGCGGCTGTGTTGACCCCTGGATGTAGGTGTGAGGAAGAGGAGGAAAGTGGGGGGTTGAAGAAGCTCTGCCAGAATCTTCCTGTGATTCCTTTTAACATAAATCCCAGGAATTGGTACCCAGACAGTCCAAACCATTTTAGCACAGGTTTTACCTCTTTGTCCAGCAGAACAAAAAGTAATTTCTGAAACTGTTCTTGAGTTTAAGCCTTCAGCTGAGTGCTAAGGGTGTCTGCAGGATCAGTGGTGAAGCAGTTCTGCACATGTACTCAAAGAAACTAAACCCAGGACACGGTTTGAAGCTTACCCCCTTTTCTACAAAGTGTGATGCTGCAAGAGGTAGTGATTCACAAGCCCCCTCAAAAATTCAGAGTATTGCTCTGCCAGCTCCGACTCTTCCCAATCACAAATATTCCAAGTTCCAACCACTTGCAGTTGTGGCATTTTTGTATCTTTAGTACACCTCCAGAAAGTACAATCTGCATGCTTTAAGCTTCTTAAAATAGATGAATAGTTTCTACAGGACGATGTCTGTTGTTGTTGTGTAACCTTCTTTGGGTTCTTTCTGAGAGAATATTTTTGTTAAGTCTATGAACACAGTTGTTAGATAAATGACAGAGCAATAGTAGCACTTCCATTTCTGCAAGTTTAGTTACTCCTTTTTAAACAAGCATGTGATTATAACAGGAAAGTTGAAGTAGTTGATTTAGTAGTTATTTTCACCTAAAATCCATTCTAGATGTGAAAAAAAGTGATGAAATTCCAATGCAGGGGAGGTCTATTATTAAAATTTTGAAGTCATAAAATCTATCTTGATACATTACTATTTCAAGTGTGTCCCAGGAATCCAGGAGTCTTTTTATAACACAAAATCCGTGGGTTACTTCAATGAAAAGGAAAAAAGCAAACTATTATTTTCAGAATTTTTTTTACATAAGTAATGTTTAAATCTATTTTTAAAGATACAGAATTAGATGCTTTCCTATTTTAAAACCAGATTTAAAAAATCAAGGTTCTCTTTTATTGAACTGCATCCAATTATGTATGCAGGGTAGTTAAACAGTTACTTTGTGGTTTTAAGACGCTTTTTGTGTGTGTTTATTTGATGAACAATAAAAGTAGACAATAAATATGGTAACAGCTACAATGGAATTAGTTGCTTTCTTCCTTCTGTGTTTCATACTTCAGAAAATGATTGTGACTCTAAGGCAGTATGCCTGAGCTGTTAGTGCTCTGCCTCTAACATGTTTCTGTATAGGTTACGTAGCATGAAAACAGCAAAACAGTGTTGCTGTGTGGATAGCTATATAACTGTGTGATGTTTTGAATGTGCTTCATGTAAAGCTGGTAATTCCTGTCGCCTGTTTCTGTCCGACTTGAGATTAGTCTTTTCATTAGACCAACTTCCTCTAGACTTGCCTTTAAAAGTTGCATGTGTTGAAGACACACATCAAAAAAAAGTAATTTCCTGCAAGGCATTAGTTTAAGTAGCCTGTTGTTTCCCCTCTTTCCACTAAGTTCTAATTCTGATTTGTGAGTGAACTTCTGTTTTTTAAAAAAAAAAAAAAAATTATAAGGGAAGCATGGGACTATACAGGCTACACTTCTGCTTTGGAAGAAGCAAAACCCACAGACTTTTGAGAAATAACAGTTTTAGAACAAATCACAAAGGGAGAACTACAGCTAATAGGTAAAGTAACTCACTGACTGTTGGAGTAGAGGATACTTTCTTGAGGATAAGTAACAATATTTTACTATACTGTAGTTCCACGTAGTAATAGCAATTACTCCTAATTCCACTCACTTCTCTGTATAATGTTTTGGTAGATGCAAATAAGGGTCTCAGTTGAGTTGCTTCTCCAGGTCCATGTTTCACATAGACTAAGCCTCATAATCTATAGCTGCTCTGCATCTTTCTTCTTTTCTCTCATTTGTGATTTTTTTTCCCCCTTTCTACACTGTATGTTTATCCCCCGTTCTTTCCTTGTCTCCTGATTTCTGATCTCTGTTATTCGACACCATGAGAGAATGTGTAGATTTGTCTGTCTTGAGAAGACTGCATCATCTGCTACCCCAAAGTCCTGAACTGTGAAAGAAGAGAAGGAGCAATGCCGTGCCATGCAGCTAAAGCTCATCTGCTGATAGTTTGCTTCTGACCTGAAAAGTTCACACTTTGAGTGAGTCTTTGATGGCAATTTTAAGGAGGAAATGACTGCTTCCATTTCAGGAAGATATTAAAACTATGAATAGGAAAGAAAAAAATTTGTTGTCTTCAGGGTAAAAGAGAAAATTGATAATTCATGGTGTTAACTGCTTGAAAAAGCTTCAGTACTTCTAAGAAATATCACAGTGGAAGTGATGTTATTCACGTTTGAGGTGGAAATTAGCAGTGCGATACAGAGTCTAGAATAATCCTGAAAGTTCACAGATTAGATACTCTTGTGACAGAAATAGCCATCAACTTTGAAGGGGGAAGGAAATTTTGATATATTTTGCCACAGCTAAAAGGACAATTGAGGGAAGATTGCTGGGTATAGAGTAGTGAGGCTAGTGGTGGCTGTGACCACAAGGAAAGTCAGCAGGGCACCAGGCGCCCCGTGATATCTGCAGAGCGATGCCTGCTGATGTGTGTTTCCACACCAGCAAAAAGATTACACGCTGATAGTAGTAGTATCAGCCATGCACACAGCCAGAGCACGGCTTGTGCGAGCTGTGCTGCTTTGGTTTTGTGCTGAAGATTACGGGTGTTTTCTGAAGGCTTCCATGTGCTTCACCAAATATTCCGATGGATCTCTGGTTTTCCCAGTATCTCTGGTTTTCTAGCATGGAAAAAAAAATTCCAATAATCTTCACTGTTTGTAAGGTGCAAATGCATGTAGTAGTTAATGAGAGACATCTCATCCTGCATCAGGCTGTATTTCCAGAGCAGGATGATCCCTCATGTGTTACATAAAGATATGTTAAAAGAATACATGAAAGTCTGTGACTAGTTCAGAGATTTGAGAAGGCCTTTTCATACTGCTTTGACTAGAGATACTGAAGAAATGCTCAAGGCTCTGCTGTATATGCTAAAAATAAAGGCCAAGGCAAGCAAGAGAACCCAAGTTGGTGGCTTAGAGATCAAAGTTATCCTGACTGGTTTGTGTTAGAGGCGGGGGGCAGGGACAGGAGGGAAATAAACACTTGCCTTATGCTTTTACCCTTAATTTCTTGTGCCATTATCCCTGTTTAGGCTTTGATGTAATGTTACCTAGTACAGACACCTACTACAGAGAAACATCTCGGTGGCTTCAGATGAAGGATATCTGGTAGTCTAATGTTTGTAATGAGCCACAGTTTGAGCATGAAATGCGGGGCTTTGCAGAGAAGTTCAGGCTTAGATACACAATTCCAGGTGCTCCTTTTCCTCATCCCAAAGCACTTGGGGGAAGATGATGCCCAAAACCATCAAAGATCTAGGATCTGTACTGTCAATTTATGCTGTCATTTTCTGATTTAACAGAAAACACAGAATGACTATGTTGGAAACCTGCCTATCTGCAGTTCCACTAACACTGAAGTATCAAAACAGACAATGGCTAAAAAAAAAAATAAAAAAGCTGTGGCTATTTAGGGTGCCAGCAGCTGACTGCAGCAGTAGCATGATCTGTGCAGGGAAAAAGGTGGTGCTTTCTGATAACAGTGTTTACAAATAAGATAATCTCTTAAGAAAATGAAGGCATCTTCAGAGACAGGCAAATAGAGGATTAAGTGACTTCAAGATGCATGAGAAAGTGAATTAAAAATGTCAGATCTTCCATCCTGCGGGAGGAAAGCATCTCTCTCGCTTTGAGGTCCAGTGAAGCCAAATGAAATGAATGTAAATGCCTCCTGATGGCAGAGCAGTGCTATTTAAAGGAAGACCTGCAAGTGCAGACAACAGCAAAACATCACCTATAAAGTGAATTTAGTGGACTGGTCCTAACCATGCAGAGTTTGGAATGGTTTTTGACAATTTTTAGGAGGCATATATTTATCTTTTTTTTTCTTCTTCTTTTTCTTTTTGCCTGTAGTAGGAATTTGCAACTTTACACAACTACTTCTTGACTAGCAGGAGAAAGGAGTAGAGATTTTTCTGCTAGGGAAAGCAGTGGCAACTGCATGGGTATCTATGAGGAAAGCAGATTTTTTTTTTGGGGGGGGGGTGTACTTTAAATCTCTGAATATCACAGCCACAATAGTGGGAAATTCCCATGAAGTTATGAAACTAATAAAAAACCTGCTGTTGCTTTGCAATATTATTTTTTTCCAAATTAGGAAAAAGGCATCTGTGACAGGAAATATGAGCCAAAAGACAACTGATGAAATTGCCTTTGACTTTTTTCATTATTCATGAGAAGCCTTATCTTTAATAAGAATGGTTTCTATTAGTGTCTTGCTGAGATGAACCTTTGACTCCTTTAACATCTGCAATGCCATGGACAAGGTAGTCTATTAACAGATACGGAGTGTTCTGCAAGAATTCAAGCAGTCCCAGATATTAAATACACCATGGGAGATGTTGCAGGATCATGCAGTGTCCAGCTTTGCTGTAAAAATGTTGTTGGAGCATTTCTCCAACATCTTTAAAATAATAAAAGGAACCAACAACAATCTACAAAGAAGTACATGTGCCAAAATAAAAATACACTTCATGAGAAAGGCAGCCTTCTGGAGTTTTATTAAAGGTATATCAATTTAAAGGTATTTTTTTCAATCATGTATAAGCTAAAGCTCTCAATATCTGTTTTATCTAATTTAATGTTTGGGTTTTCAACAATTAAAAAAATCTAATCTCACTTAAAATACTTTTTCACAGGTTTATGCCAAATGTGTCCTTAAAAATCATTCTGCACCTCTGATGCTTGAGGAAAGTAGAGGTATTGAAAAGAGGAAAGGGGTGGGGGCGGGATAAAAATGTTGATGCTAATTTATCTTGGGAAAACTGAAATAGTCGTATTAAAAAATCTCGTGGTATTGTGCTGTGACAGTAAGTAAATGTACATTCATTATAATGAGCTTAAACATCTAGGTAACTATTTTGGGAGTTGGCTCTTTAGAGTGGTCTTCCACTACAAGCTAATTAGATGAAGTGCCATAAAAACAAAAAACTTCCGTTTAGCTGTGAATTTTAGTGAGCAAGTATGTTCTTAGAGTAATTTTCATAGTGAGAATGTCTCAATTATGGATAAATATGAATTGAAGTAATTCAATAGAGGTCCTCATATTAAAAAGTAAATAATTAGTTTTTCTTTACTCATCTATTTCTACAGTGCTGAGGAAAGGCTTTAGAATAACTGCATATTCAGCCAGCATAAGCAATTTTTGTCTGGCAGAAAAGCTGGGGATGACTTCTCTTGCTGCTGTTCTACTGAGTGTTTTCATATTTTATTTTTTTTAATTTTATAGTGTTTAAGTCAGCTGGTTAGATCATTTAATTTGACCTTAGTTTGGCATGTATAGGCCATTATATTTTTTATCATTAGGACAATTGAACACAACCTTCCTAAATAAAAATAACTTAAAACACGAGCCTGTCTTCCACAAGGACACTTGGTCTTGGTGTCAAGACTCCCACTACTTCCTAGCTATTTGTTCCAGTGATTAATCTTACTTTCTAAAAATAAGAACAAAAAAATGTGCCTGACTTCTAAATCTAATGCATGTGGCTTAGTTTCCAGCCCATGTTCTTGTTTTGCCAGTCTCTGGCCCAGGGCATGTGAGACAGGGCCCAGGGGGTATGTTGCATGCAAAAATGATTGAGTGACCCTGTGTCTACTAGGCTATGGGAAGCAGGAAAGCATCTTCCCCTCCTGAAGATCCTTGTGTCGTATTCTTCTTTTTGAGTGACTTGCATCTGTAGAAGTCTTTAAGAGGTTGGTTTTGGGTTGGGTTGGGTTTTTTTTCTGCCTGTGGTGGGGAGGCGGTCTAAGGTACCTTCACAAAAATCTATCAGCCAGACTGACCACTCTAACCAGATACATCTCCAAGGGCAGAGAGTCCCCATCTCTCAGGAGAGAGCATGTGGTCTAGTTCCTGTGTCTGTTGTGTGTATCCGTGCACATGCTACTTGGTGTTTGTCTGGTCATCATCTCTGTGACTAGAAATCCCAAAGCAAACTGTCATCCTGGGGGTGGATATCAAATTATCTCGAGGGCAGATTTGCACTGGCTGAGTGCTCTGTTGCCAGGGGATAAAATGGCTGAAGGGACTCGTGTTGGATATGTAGACATTGTACTGAAGTATTTATTTAGAAATACCACAAATGTTTTTAAAATCAGTCTCTATTACATTGAAAAGCAGTAACCAAAACCAGTGTTACTGGTGTTGAGCAAGTTAAATACCAATAAAAAGTGACTATGTGTGTCAGTGCACAGAGAGACACAAAGGTGATTGACAAACCTCCCAGGAGACAATTCCCTCCATGTCTTTTTAGATGTGATGGCAAAATTGTTAGATGGTGGAAGAGGTGGAGTCAGATCTCCTCAAGCAGGGGCAAGAATTTTGCTTTTCCCCTTTGTTTTGGAGTTTAATTGCTTAACTCTTATAAACAGGACTTTGGGGTTGCATTTTTATATTAAGTTGTGGGGTTTTTTTGTGTGCCCTTCTCCCTTCCAGCCGAAATTGGTCAACCATTTGATTTATCTCCAGGCTTGTTCATGGCCAAGGTTTCCTTGACGTATTTGGTGTGCTGTCAGCTGCTGGTCTGTGATGGCCTTTGATGTGCTGTCAGCTGCTGGTCTGTGATGGCCTTTCTTCTCAAAGGAATGCTAGGTTATTTTCAGTAAATAAGTAGTTTATTGTCGTGGTTTCAGGTCAGCTCAGTCGGTAACAAAGCACCACGAAGCCGCTCGCTCACCCCCCACCCCCTCGCCTGGCCATGTTGGAATGAGGAGAAAATACAAAGGCAGGCTTGTGGGTCGAGACAAGGACTGGGAGGGATCACTCCCCACTTATGGTCACGGGCAAAAGACAGAAAGACAGGCTCAACTTGGGGAAGAAACAAAATCAATTTAATTTACTACAAATCAAAACAGAAACAAAACACAAGGGTATTAGAAAGGGAAACCAAACATCAGAACAACCTCCCCCCACCCCTCCCGCCTTCCCGGCTCAGTTCACTACCGATGCTGTCTACCTCCTCCCCCCGGCGGCGCAGGGGAATCAGGGATGGGGGTTGAGTCAGCTCGCCACACATCGTTGTTGCTGCTTCTTTCCTCAGGGGGAAGATTCCTCTCTCGTTCCCTGCTCCAACGTGGTTCCTTTCCGCGGGCTNCCCCCTGGGCTGCAGGGCCATCAGCCTCCTCAGGCGCCTCCTCCCCCTCCACTTCCATGATTCCAGTGCCGGCAGCGATGTTCCTCTCAGGTTTTCTACCCCCACACTACCGGTTCCCCTTCTTAAATAAGTTTCCCAGAGGCGCTACCACCGTCACTCCCCGCCTAGAGGCAGGTCCGACATTTTGGCGTGCGGGTCCGACATTTTGGGGCAGCGAATTCTTCCAGCAACTTCTTAAAGGGGTCGCCTCTGCAGCCCCCCTCCCCTGCCACCAAGGAAAACCGCGCCACACAAACCCATAAAATTTATAAAAAATATTGTTCAGGTCTCCTTAGGCACCAGAAAGAGCCAACTTCAGGTCTCCTGTTACCCAGGCCTGGGATTTAAACCTCTATACAGGAGGAGGGTAGTACTTTCACCGTTGTTCTGTGAACAGTTGGTTTTTTAGTTCTCCTGACTTCCACAGAAATGGGAATAGTTGGTGAATGCGAGTCATTGGGAATGGTCCCAGGTTTGCCTAGCAGGCTGGCTGGGGTTTTGCCTAAAGAAATACCAGTTCCCTGAGACACCTCATGCTTTTCATCCCCTTTTCCTTCTGAATGCCTGCGTCTGTTCCACTATGCCAGTTGGCTTCTGTGAGTGTATTTTATCTTGTAGCTGTGTTGCTGGCTGTCCTTAGCGTTATTTAGGTTGCCAGGTGCCAGCTTGCAACAAAGTCATTTTGAGAACCTAGGTCCTACTGACAAATCTTGCTTCCACATCCCACACTGGCATCTCATTTGTAGTGAAGTGCTGTGATGAGCATGTCTCTGCTAACTGGCTGCTACTGCCTGAAAGCTGCAGACACCAAAGGTCAGGCTGGTTATTGGAGAATGAGACTCTGGGTTGCTCAGAAGACAGAACAATGTAACATTTAAAATCATATAGAAAGCAATTAATGCAGCCTCTCAAGGCTTTAAGAAGGGGGAAACCACAAGAGGGATCAAAGCAGTCAACGCAGTACCAGTTAATGATAAGTACCACTACTTAACTTAGACTTTTAGCATTCATGTAGACATAAGGGTTTTAATACATCTTCAGAGGCATTTGTTGCTTTGGCTCAGTAAACCAAAACTGATTTGATTTCCACTTTTCAGACTCCTTCAAAACAGTATTCAATGGTCTCTTCAGGCTGGCCTTCTTGAAATGTGATGGGTGTGATATGTTGGGTTTGTTGTTTGTTGTTTTGTGGTGTCATGTCGTGTGTGTGTGTGTGTCCCCAACTCCCCTTGGTTTGAAGCCACTTTAGCTTTTTGATCTTTCTCTGATACAGTTCTGTTAAATAAAATGATTACCAAAGCATTTTGATGGTGTAGGTAATATCAGGATTCATTCAAACACCGATGATGTCCCTCTGACAGCTGCTCCTGGAGGCAGAGGCCCCTTGATAGCCAGTGAACAGCAAGGCTTCCCACACTTTAGGATTTGTGCCTAAGCAGGACATAATGCCAACGCTGGGAATGAGCAGTTAAGTGGGAGGTAGTGTGCTCTTTCTCTGTAAGCATCTCTTCAGCTGCTGCTGCTGCCAGATGTGGAGACATCTACAAGCAGGTTACATCTCCTGCAACACTCGTGCTGTGGGAGGTGGAAAACATCCAGAGCAGCCTGAAGGGTTCCCAGGAGTCACAAAATATAATAAACATGCTTTAAAAAAAATAAAAAAGTCCTCTGATATTAATCCAGTCAGAGAATTTGTCACTGGGGTAGCAACAGCCCTGTTTAGCAAGGTATAAACTTCCCTTTTTCCTAAACATCCCAGGCGTTATGGAATTTGCAGCTTAAACAGCTGAGAGGAGAGGAGCAGAGCTGAAGTATTTGAGGAACTGCATTGCATAGACAAGTAGGGTAATAACTTATTAAAACATTTGAAAAACACATTCCAGTGAGACAAACAGCTAGAATATCTTCCAACGTAAGAAAGGCATCGGGGAGCAGAATGGGTAATCATGGAAATCGGCTGCCCAGGCGCATTCCTTAGATGGCTGAACTCACTTTTGATAACTCTGAACTCCGTATCATTGGCTTGTAAGGCAAATTTAATTTGTATTACAGCGTAAATGATGGTGGAGTTTACGTAAGAATTTTTTCCTTCCTACGGCCCACTGTATTTCAAAGCTGTACGTGATCGTAGGCTGTCTTGCAAGCATATGTTTGGGTCAGAAATAGAGCAGTGTGCAATATACTTTTCCTGAAAATCTTGCATATAAATAGGACGGGTGGGAAAGATGAACTTAGTTGTCCTCCAGTTCAATGGCAGTTTGAAAATTGGTCTGGCTGTCCTAGTGGAATGATGTAATATTGGCAATAGTAAGCAGAAGTAGAGCCAGGGATTTCAAATTCATGCACAGAGCTCCTAGGCTGCTTCTCTGTGCCCCATTCAACATGCAATTAGTGCAGCTGCATGGTCGTGACCGTCTTCCCTCTCACCCCTGTTAGCTATTGCATTTTGAGGGGTCAGAGCACTGGATGGTACATNAGGAAAACCGTGCAGCTACATGCAGTGAAGGTGCTTGCCCTGCACCTTTAATGGCAAATGTAATGTTTATAGTGATGCAGAAATGTGTCCCACTGATGAAGATGAAAATGAGAAGTTCTCTCTGCAATGTATAAAAGGTAGAACAGATAGGAAACTTTCTTGGAGGTCTTTGGTGAGCTGGAACCACAAATCCCTTCAAAAAGCTGCAGGTACTGTTCTGAGAGCAATAAGCATGTTAGGTTTTTTTTTTGTTGTTTTTAACTTGTGTCACAAAGCTGTTCTGAATATTAAACAATAATCACTATCATATGCAGGATGTATCCGTATTCTACACTCTCCACTATTAACTATTTAACAATATATAGAAAACCAACTGACATACTAACTGGAGAATTCAAGTGCATCATCGCTTGAATGCTTCTTTGAATAATGATTGCATGCAATAATGAGTAAAATCTGTAGATAAATTGATGAATACTGTAACTGAAAGTGAACAATAAAGTGGAGATCCTAGTTGTCGCTGGCTAGTTTCTTGAGACGTGCAGATTTAGGATTAGTTATTCTTAAATCAACATCCATTTCTGCAATGCTGAGCGCTGATAAACGTCACATGCTGTTGCATTAAGTGTAAAAAATTTATTGTTTTTCTGGCTCTAAGGCTAAATATTAGCCCAAATGAGCTATCAAGGTGATACGATAAAGGCCCTGTTGAATATTTATACAGAATTAAATTAAATACGCATGTGCCACTTGCTCTACAAAGAACATAAGGGAAAATATGACTAATACAGAAGAGCAAAGATTAGTTTACTTGTCAGTTCATGATCATGATATAGATGGAATTTCCTTCCATAAAAACAGCATGACAAAGAGTTCATGAATATTTTCATCAGTTGCTAATGTTTCCATTCCCGGAGGAGAGCTCTAAGCCCACAAACAAGAAAGGCTGCTACATTTAAGACTCAAGGGAATGTCATCACAAAATGTAAACTGTCTGCAAGAAACTTTCAGCTTTGATAGTTTTATCACATTAGACACAAGTGCATCACAGCTGTGAAGTGCATCATAGAGCAGACATGACCCGTTTTCATAAAAATCTTTGACTAATATAGCATTTTGTTATGTTAGAAATTTGTGCTGTAACAGTGCAGGTCTGGGCTCCACTGAGAGCAATGAGAGTTTGTAGGTGGAGGGCGGTATTGTGTTTCCATTTTGTTGTCATTTTCAGATGAAGGGTGCAGCTTTTACACTGCTACAGGTGTGAGGACATTATTTTCAGAGGATGGCATAATGAATTTATATGAATTCACTATCTGACATTTAAGTTTATTCATAAATGTAATAGATTAAATTACAGATTAGTAACATGTAGGTGCAGCGTATATACATTTTGAATATAGCGATGTCGTAGAAATTATTGGCCTTGTTTAGTAGCTTAAAAACAATTCTCTCCTAGAATAATGGTAGTCCTCATAAATGAATATGAATTAGATAAATATAATCTGATTTTGAGGCCTTGTGTAAACAGTTTAGATGCTGAGCTGATTTGAAATAGCAATATCAAGTATTTGAAGCTACATTGCCTTCTGCCAAAAAGAAAGCTGTGAGTCATTTTGGTCATTCTCATGTACTTTCTCAGCCTTTTTATCCCTTCTTCTTGAACTGGGAGGGATAGGCAAATGAAATTTGAAGGAATATCACCTAAATATGGGTAATAAAAAAAACCAGTGCTGCAGCAGATTTGCAGAAACTAACACCTAGGAGAAAGTAGCCCTAATGGTAAATGAAGGAGAACGGTGAGGCTAAAGTTGGAACAATATTCTTAGAAGTGGATACTTAGCAGAATGACATAGGTGGGAGGAATATTTTCCAAAAGGTATTATGGGAAAAGTTTTGCAGCCTTCAAAATGTGATAATTAGAAAATCAGCAAGTTTCTATAAAGGGAAAAAATCCACAACCACTTAGAAATTTTTATTTTCAGTTGAGTGCTGTGACACCTTTTCCACAGAAGGAGTAAGGAAATTCAGGAAGTTCTTATTATAGCTGTTGAACAAACCCAAATGGGCAAACAGGTTTTTTTCCAAGCGCATGCAAGTTCTAATAGCAAACAGCAAAGTTCTAAGCAAATGAGATAATTAAGTTACGGGATCACAGACATCTACTTCTAAGGAAGCCTTAAAGAGCATTTTACTACATTTCTATTGTTTATATATTTTTTTAACATCTCTACTTAAGAGACAGCTGGCCCACATCTGTAGACCGTGTAATCTTCTGTTTAACATGCAGTGTGGTCCAAGAAGCAGCCAGGACATATCTGGAGTGAGATAGTGAGCAATCCTTTCGATGCCTGAAAGCATACTGGAGAAAGCAAGGAGTCTCCGGGTTCCATGCCTTCCTGATGCTCTGGGCTGAGGGTACATGCGGGGGCAGACCCTGCGCTGAATTACAGAGTGAATCCATGATACCAGGTATGTACATGCTGTGCAGTGTGGTGTTGCACTGGCTCCACATTGTGCCTATGTGTCCAGGATTCCCAGACATCCAGTGTCCTACACTACCAAGTATCAGGAAATGCTAGCTGGTGGTCACTACAAGAAATACATATCTCTCCAAATAATAAATTTCTCAATATTTTTCCCTCAATAACTTTTATAAAGTACCAGTGAGGGAATATTTGCATTAAGAGCAGTTTATTCTACTTTTCTGTAGAACTTGAGGGCAGTTCTACATAATATTGTGAAAATGGTCAAGGCTACAGGAAGAAAAAAGGCCTCCGTTTTCAGGGCTCCATTTTTGGGGGGAAAACAAGAAGGAAGTTGGAAAGAGTAATGAGAAGTTTGTTGTAGAACGAAGGTATGTAAAAGGGAAGACACACACATAAAGCAGCAAATGGAGTGGAGTGATATGCTAGGAACTTCTCTGTCAACACAGAACTCAGGAAATTTAATGTTATAGAAAGATATCATAAAGGCAGGGGCAATCTGTTGGTCCTTCCAATACCCCTTAAAAGAGAGCAAACTTTCGCTTGTTTAGGGGTTGGCAAGGTAAAAATAAGCTGCCACGCTGCCCAGGAAAGCAGCTGATTTTCAAAGAAAATGCCCTGAAAGCTCAGGAGTAAATCATCAGGAAGACAGATAATTCTGGTGAAAGGCCTACTTGGCCAAGTAAGGAGCTTTTTGATGAACTAAAATGCAAAAAGGGGAGCACATAAAAAGGAGAAATGACGACAGGCTGCAGAGGTGTGGTATAAAAGCATTGCTTGGACATGTAGGTATGAAATTGGGAAGGCCAAAGCCCAGCTGGAGCTAAGAGTAGTAAGAGTCATAAAGGAAGCATTTTACAAGTTTTCTCACAGAGAAGCTCAGAGCAAATGTGGCTTTGGGTGAATGGTGGGAGACAACTGAGGGAAGGATGACAAAGAAGGCTGAAGTACTCAGTGCTTTTTTTTTTTTTTTTTTNTCCCCCCAACTCCCTTTAGTCTTCACAGGAAAACTAAATCCATCATAGCTTGGGAGGAAGAGGGAGGGCCATCACTGAGAGCAACAGGTGAGAGACTATGGAAGGTGGATGGGAAATGTAAATAGAGGATCAGGGGACCTTTAGGCTGCCTCGCCCCCATTCCTGGAAAGATCATGAATGACATGCCTCACATGATGAGGCAGAGCATACCCTCAGCAGAGTTGTGGATGACACCAAATTAGGATGGACCTTGAGAAAACTGAAATTTGGGTTAAAAAAACCCCTCATAAATTCCAGGAGAGAAATGTGCAAAGCTCTGCTCCCACAGAGGTGTAACTCCATGCATCAGCATAGTCTGTGGCATGACCAG
Source organism: Pandion haliaetus (assembly GCA_013401275.1). Taxonomy (NCBI): domain Eukaryota; kingdom Metazoa; phylum Chordata; class Aves; order Accipitriformes; family Pandionidae; genus Pandion; species Pandion haliaetus. The sequence continues at coordinate 26,842 of VYZV01012921.1, forward strand.
CTGAATAGCTCTGATAAAAAATGACCAGGTGTTACAGCAGAAATCAGGCTAATATGAGTCAACAGTAGTCTCATCACTAGTAAGGCAAAAGCTGTGCTGGGCTGCCTTGGAAGAAGCATGGCCAGCAGTAAGGTTTTATTCTGTCTGCTTGTCACTGCTGAGGCTGCTGTAGCATGTCCTCTTCTGGGTACCCTGGTTCGAGAAGGTTGTTGGACTGAAGGAAGGTCTAGCAGAGAGTTACCAAGATAGTCAGAGGTACCTGACTTGTGAGGAGGGGCTGAGGCACTATGGCGGGGAGGCAGCATATGACTACTGGAGAGCAGGCTAAGGGGGGGACTTGGTGGGCAGCTGTGCGTTACTTGAAGGGGAGTTACAAGCAGAGTAAAGCCAGGCTTTTTTGGATAGTGAAAGATGGTAAACTATGGGACAAATCACAACTTGGGAAGTTCGGAGTGGCCTTTCTTGGCTAGGAGGGTGGTGCAGCACTGGAGTAGGTTGCCAAAAAGAGCTCTTGGAGGCTTTTAGGACTCTGCTGGACAAAGCTGTGGCTGACCTGCTTTAGTGCTAGAGATGGTCCTCCCACTCAATCAGGGAGCTGGATTGGATGGCCTCCAGAGGTGGCTTCCAACCATCACTTCTATAATCCTATGAATTTGGTAAGGATTTATAAATTTTATATGTACAGCTAAATAGCAGCTATAGTTTTCACAGTTAAAACTGAAGGGAAAAAGAAAAAAACAAAACAGAAGAAGATTATAATCCTCCTCATTCAGAACTCATCAGCCATCAGTAATAGAGAAGTTAGTAGATTTTCATAGGATTAGAGATGCATTTTCTTCCTCAGACATGTTATGTATCAGATGCACATATTTAAATGGGAGAGGGAAACTGCTGGCCCTCACAGACTTCTGGCTTACTGACTGAGTAGCAACCCCTATGTCAACTTCTAGCACCATCATGTCACTTTAGCAGAACTTATGAACTATTCTTCAGACCCATGTAACTTTCAAGCTATACTGCAAGCACATATAGGACAAACCTGTGGTTTCATTAAAGACATGGATTAAGTTACAATAGTATTGAAAATCTCAGGAAAGGAAACACTCATTTAATATATGAAAATAACAGCTATTAAGGTATATAACAATCATGAGCAGAATTATTATCTCTGAATACTGCTGGCTGGGTTGCTAGACGTTGGTTGAAATCTATTTTCTATCTCTTAGTTCAGAGATATTTTGTTGCTAAATGGTGTGGTATGTCAGTGAGCAACAAGGTCCAAAACCAGAACACAAAAGAATAGAGCAGAATTGCATTAATGCAATTAGTATGCATTAATACATCATATATTAATATCTTGTTAAGATAAAATAATTATAGTGGATTTAATTGCATACAATTAATGACAACTTGAGGGCTAAAGCCCTAATTTTTTTATGTATGAGAAAGATGCTGCCTTTTGCTCTCTTGAGCAGCGAGAATTATCTAGGTCCATTGCAGTTTGGTCTGCTTTGTAAACCCTGGGCACATGCACTGGAAATACACTTTATTTATGGAATCTATATTGTTGAAACATCTACTGAGAAAAAGCAGAAACTAGCTCTAAATGCTTTTTCTGCACTTCCTAGCCTAAACATACAGACTGTTGTCTTCATTGAGCAACAACATCTGTTACTCTGGAAGAACAGATGTGTGAAGTATACTAGCAGTTGGGAATTGGAAGAGAAGACAGATGCAATATGTGCTTGCAAACAGGGCATGCAAAAGAGGAAAAAAAGATATCATATGAATTGTTTAATTTGGAATGATAAAGAACAGCTCCAGGAAGAAAAGTAAAATATTGTGAGGGCCTGCTTATGCTTTTTTTTTCTTTAATCACATTCCTTATTTATAACAGAGTTGATGACTTAGGTGTTTCCCAGGAATCCTTTCATAGTTCTGAATGCTGATTTATACTGAATTTCATGGGTTTGCTATCAAGGGGATCTTGGATTAGTTGAACAATAGCTGGGTATAATTCTTGGCCATATTATTACAATTCATGAGATGAAAGTCTGGCTCTAGGAGATCAAATAGGAGTTTTTTATTTGATATCAGGACTTTGCCCTGTTTTTTCATTTTTTTCACAGCTTGATCAGAGCAGAGGGAAAAAAGAAAAAAGTGCTGGCATGCTGGCTGTTTTGTAGTGGCATTAGAACTGAGAACTCCCAGGCCTTGTAATCTTGTGATTACTTTTTTTTAAAGCCTTCAACCATGGAATTTAATGCTTTATGTGTATGTGTACACTTGGAAAAATAGCTTTACTAAACGTCCTAATTTCAGATGACAAATAGATTGAAAGTTAATTATTTTTTAAAAATTCTTTATGTTTTTAGGCCTATGAAGTGGTGCTTTGGGATCTGACATGTAGTACTGGAATGCTTGGAATAGCCAGTCCTGGATCTCCCCAGGTTTCTCAAATCCTGATGCATTTCAAAACAACCTTCTTGGCTCTGCAAAAGTTGGCTAGAGGTCTTTTCCCTTTCCATCCAAGCCCAGCATGAAAAAACCAGAGTTAAGAAACCATTATTAAATAGGAAAGTATAGTTCAGACAACACGTTTGAACTTCTAAAGAGTTTTGCTCAGTTCTGTGTTTTCCCTGAATGTTTGCTTCTCCCTTTGCAGTGTTGAAAATTATGGAAATTGGGAGATCTTTTGAAAGTCTCTTCCTTGGATAGAAGGGTTAATTTCCTAACCCTTATATGATGCACTCTGTCTTTGGGTGTCTTTGAGAGCATTTTAGTCTCAAGGCTGCGAGTTAAGACAAATGCAGGCAACAGTTGTTTTGCTTCTGGGCACCTTGAAGGGGGTTAGCAGAAAAGCTAAAAGTAGAACTGAGCAGGCATATAGGAAATACCATGCTGGATTAGGTCCAAAACCCACCTAATCCCATACTATGTCTCCAGCAATGATTAGTGTCATATACTTCAGACGAAAATGGGATTACGTGGCCTTTGCTCCTCCACAGACATTTGAAGGCTTATTCTGAGTTTTAATCATTTGAAATTGGCTTAAATGCTGAAGGCTGTGTTTTAATGTCTCTTGCACTGATTCAATTGTTATGAATTATGATACTGTGGATGTTCCTGTCATCCACAGAAATGACCACTCTCTCCTCAAACTTTGCAGAACTCTTGACCTTCACAGCTTTTCATGGCAGTATGTTATCCACCCTTTAATTGCAATTGGGGTGAAAACAGCTTTGGAAGTCTACTTTGTTCCTGTGTTAACAGGGAAGGAACACAGAAATTTGTGTCTACATTCTCTGGAGCACTGGTTATTTCTACAATAGTTATTTTGTAAGCTGTTATCACAGCACCAAGTTTTCATCTCCTTTTCAGGCTACTTTTTGCAATCTTATTTCATATGATCGAGAGATTTTTTTCATGTTTGATCATCCTCAGGGCATCTCTTGGTCTTCCTATGTTTGGCCATCTCTTTCACACTGATGCTCAGGACTGCCTATGGCAGGAGGAAAGTACTAAGTGAGAAACACTGCATGTAGTAAATTCGGAGAACCTTCAAAGGCAGAGTAAGGGCTTATTTGCTAATTGGGGTGAAGAGCAGCAAAGAAAGTCTTGAAGAAAAACAAATGGGAGAGTGTGAGGCAATGTCATAATTAACAAGAGCAGTGAGAAGAGCTCAGAGAAAGGATGTCTCGGGTGCTGGGAGGGATAGAGTAAGCAGGAAAGTTTGCAGGCCCCCCATCCAAGATGAAATACTGGAATGTCTGAGAAGAAACTATTATGAAGTGTGATGCTGAAATAAATTTTCATATACTTTACTTTCCTCCTTCTATAACTGTTTCCAATTTTGTAATGAAAAATTTACCCCCTAGTTTTTCCAAGAGCCAATAAATACTACAAATAGCGTAATGTTTTACACTATCAGAATAGTGTTAGACGACTACAGATCACCAGTTACAGAAAAAACTGTTCTATAACTACTGCATGAGCTTTACTGACATAATTTTTAAGTATGGTATTGAGAGGATGCAATCACCTTTCGTTGATTTGGAGGCACCCAATTAGGAAATGGTAAATAGCATCTTCGTTATTAAGAACAGTGGAGTTTCAGGGAGCATTTGCACGTTGGTCTGTCGGGTTTATCTATGTTGACTAAGTTGTACAAAAGAGTTTTTATTATCTGCTTCAAAACACAAGCAGCAGTTAACTAAAACCATGAAGGGATCATGACTGCCTGAGAGACTAAATGGAGCAATCTTGTTTTACTGGCCTTCGTAAACTGGAAAAGTTTTGGACTGCTGCAGCTGTTTGTGGGATTATGAATGGCTGGCTAGGGATACAGGCCATGTAAGTACAGAGTAATATCCCTGGCTCTGGATATCCTACGGTGTACCTGCACTGTTTGTTTGGCAATGCTTTTTATTGTTGTTTCAGCTGATGCCATAGGTATATCAAGACATTTTGCTTTGAAACCTTGATAGCCTGAATGTCTGTGCAAGACAGAGGCATAAATAGGCAGATGTCCATCTTACTTGTGCTTAGTCTGGCTATTTTTCCTGAGCTAAGGACCTTTTTCTGGACCATATTGCTATTCCCACTTTCTTAGCTTGAGGAGGTGGAGGTTTGCAGGAGTTTAATTATTTGGCACACAACAGTCCAAGAATTATTATTGGTTACTTCAATTTTTCACAAGTGTTCCACCAGCTAAGTGCCTGTGGTCCTGTACAAATAAGTTAAAACAAACCATCAACCAAACAAACACCCACACCCCCTCCAAAACCTCCCTCCAAACCTGCAGTTGCAACAGTACATTAAATATCTTCTCGCTTCCACTGCAGTGACACTATGGGCACAGAAGCAACTGCTCATCTGACAGTACCGGATCTGACAGCGTTTTCAAATTGTGAAAGCATCTGCAAATAATAGAGGTGAAAACTGGGTACCTAAAGTATGTAATTTTTCTCAGGTACCCAATCAGGTGCTACACTTTATCTGGAAAATTTGGTACCAAGAATTTTAAAGAGGAAACTTTTTTATCCCTTTAGTATCCCTTTAAAAAAAAGAGAAGGAAAAAAAGGAAAATTGCTTAAACAGTAAATTAAAATAAAGTGGCATGTTTTGTTTTGTTTTGTTTTTTCTCTGATCTATTGCCTTTATAGCATTTTTCAGATGACTATCAGTGTGAAAATTACTGCATCCATATGCTCTTCAAATGTCTTGCTTGCACTTCAGAGTCAATCCTGGAGCAGCTAGAGCAATGGCACATCAGTGGTGTATTCAGGACTTTCAGACAAATGCAGGTTTGATTCTAAAAGGCTCCAGGCATCAATGAGATGGGCTGAGTTTATATGTATCCAGTGAAACCAGTGTAAGCCAAAGGTTCTCAGACCATCAGCCGAGAAAGCCTTGAAGTTCCCATTGCACATGATCAGTTCCCCTAAATCTTCAAAGAAAGAGAATAGCTCTTGACTTCTAGGTTTTTGTGGTTTTGTTTGTTTTTTTCCTTTAAAAAAATAAACAAAACCAAAGGCTTTTGGGCTTACATTAGAGGATGTTAATGTTATATTGAAAGAATGAACATATATTAAGCAGAGTTTTTTCTTGAGGTAGGACTTTGAGTTATAGAAAAGCTTTGCAATCTTTCTTGTTCATCTCAGTCATGCTGATTCTTCAACACATGCAGATGACTTCTGAGGTATGGTAAACTGAATGATAAAATTGTTGGTTGATAAATGCTTCTATACCAATTCACCAGTTAAAGTGCTGGAATTGTTCTTTACACATAAAACACATAAGAAAGCCCTTTATTTTTAATTCGTGGTTTAGGTTTTTCTTTTTAATAACTTTTATTCTGATGTCTGTTAATATTTTTGTCTGCATGTTAGATCATGTGGGCAAATTTTCAGCCCTTGAGCATTTGCAGACTGTTACCCCAGGGAGGGCTTACCAGTGCAGAAGGAACTATGTGGGGAAGCTCAGGCAGGTGTTGCAGCATGAAGGCAAGACCAGCAACTCCACTTGGCTTTCCTCCTGCAAACAGTGATAGCATCTTACTGTCCAAAAAGCTGTTACAATTTAGTTGTGTTGAGAGGAATAGGTCTTGATTTCCATCTGCTTATCTTGGGAGTGTAAAGAAAGCTAAGATCCAATGTGACAAAAGGCTGAAGCACGTCGCAGGGGACAAAGTAGCCTTAAGGTGGCCCTACCACTCACAGGGGTGAAACCAGGGTGTGCTTGTTCAGTTGAGGGCCAATCTTCAAGTTGCCTCAGTCAGTCTGGAATATGTGCACTGTTTCTCCATGCTTGATATCAAATGCAGCAGCCATTTGCTCTACTGGCCCATTACTAGGAGGTGTGATGGGCTCCCTTGTGCAGTCCTGCTAGGAATTGCTCTGCATAACACCTGCCTCTATTCACAAAAAAAGAGAAAAAAACAGTGTTCAGAAGGGCAAAATGCAAGGCAGTGAGCACTGGTTGGTTTTGCTCTATTGATGGTCGGCAGCTGCCCAGCAAATACAAACTTGTTGCTGGAAGCAGTAGGATGGGGAGAGGAGCACTGCAAAGACTGGTACCAGGCAAAGGCTCATACCCAGCAGCCCAGCATGAACTTGACAGGATGGTGGGAGTCAAATTAGGAATGAGCTGTGGATGAGGACTAGTGGGTAACTTCGGAGTGAACCTTAATTACAGGTGAAGATAACTGAGCCAGATGGGGAAGCTTCAGTCCTTACAGTAAAGTGTGTTCAGGAGAGCTTTTTGAAGAGAAACACCAAGACAAATTCAAAGAAGTTTTATGCATCCTTTTCCCTATTCCTGCAAGTTTATGTCTGGGTGGGTATAGTCTGACCAGTGGTGCTTGCAAATGGGACCTGCTACTAATAAAGGACTTGGACCACAGCAAAGTTTTTTTGACGTTTGCATGTGATACAGCTTACTTCACTTAGTGTGATGAATTCATTGCATTTGAGTGGAATTTATCTTTGCCTTGATTAAAATCTTCATGCCATATTTTTCAGTAGGACCTGCACAGGAGAGCAAACAAACAGGCTGGAACAAGGAGGAGGAAACTGGTTTGTAACTACTGCAGAGCACGAAGCCTGGGTCATACCACTAACATTGATTTTAAGATGTTGCTACTCTAAATAGTTGTGTAAGATTGTATTTTTGCACAGTCAAGTGTTCTTTTGTCTTAGTTATTTAAGTTATAGGGTATAATCTGTGGGTTCTGACATTAGCACAAGCAACTACTGAAACACGAGCAACCCTGTTAAGATGTGGGTCTGTGTTAGTGACCTTCTGGTTTCTCTGCATGTTCTACTGAAATTACTTTTGGACCACAAGACGCTCATGAGGGAAAGGCATTTGAACAGTCTTGTGGGTATATTTCCATCTGGACTGTGGACCAGTTTATGCAGATAAAATGAGAAATCAATATGTGCCACAGACTATTAAAATCTATATGACTTAGCGATATCTGTAAGAATGCTTAGATTTTTATACTGTGTTGCCAGTATTATAAACCTAAAATTTATGGTAACTTGAAAAAAAATTGCTCAGAAAAATTCTTTCTTTTAAGCTGCCTCCACTCTTTAACACAGAACAAACCATTCCTTCGGAGTGAGCCCAACTTTTTAGAAAAAACAACACAGATGAAAGTAACCATGTAATTGTTTGAGATCTGAAATACAGCCTATACTGCTGTTTGATTAAGTGTGTAATATCCTTCCTTAGCTGGTTGCCTGTTTACTTGATGTGATACAGCATTTTCTGTGGAACTGTTCAAGCTCTTCCATAAATGCAGTGCAGGTCTGATGCTTAAGTCTTATGACTTACAAATGGACTGGCAACACAGCAAGTAGACAACCTCTAATTATTACCTTCTGGGCACCGCAGATGGTGTTTTAGAAGCTTATGGGTTTGTTGCTCACCTTTAAATAGTGATTTAAGGGTTCATTGTATTTATACAAAGGCTAGAATTAAACCTCTGTTAGTTCTGATTGAAATGTTTTTCAGCTGTAGTAATAGCAGACAGATCAGGCTAAAATTCAGCTACATGTTCTTAATTGAATAAAAATCACTTTTCTTGTTTCATTGTTTTTTTTTGTTTCTGTTGAAGACATCTCCCTTCCAACAACCTTAAACTGTTCTTTTAGGGGAATTCAAACATTTATTGCAACCAGGAACCAGAATTGTTACAGTTAAATGAGGCGGGGGGGGAGGATTCTTCAGAAATTTTGGTTGGTTTTATGTACAAATGAAAAAAAAAAAATATTCAAACAGAAACTTAGGATTTAAGAAAAAAATAGTAAAGTGTGAACGATTAAAGGAAGTTTAGTAGGAGTAATTCCAGCTGAGCTCTGTGTAATTGCACTTGACTGAAAAGGCAGTCTTTCCCAGGCAATTCTTCGGTACTTCAATTCCTTTATCTTAGAAATCATAATAAACTGTGTAATTTCCTGCCATAGTCTTGGTTGTTACAAGCTTCTGAGTTCTCTGACTGTTAACTGAAGCAATTACTTCCCATTAATGGCTGAACTGACTAAATTGAGATGTAAAAAATAAATGGTTTTTTTTCATATGGGAGGCATTCAGTTACTTATAAGGGTGTCCTTAAAGTCATGTTTCTTTGAAGAGCCTCTTTATCCTAATTGTTAGAATAAATACAGTAGTAAGAGAAGAGAAATATGCAAAAACCTGCATTTTTTTGCAATAGGAAAAAATGTCCCTTTCCAGTTATTAAAAATGAACAGAAAACAGAAGGGGTTTTAATTGCTGTCACTAATGTTATTTGGCTTGGTGCTGCAGAAATCCACTTACTGTATGTAAGTGGAGTCTTGTTTTAAAACAATTATTCAAATTTTCTTTGACATTTTTGACAGAATTTTTGGTGAAATTTCTGGCTTGGCCCTCTTATCAGGAAATTTCCTTTTATTCCCACCATTTTTAATTTAACATTTTGTTGCCTCTTTAAAAAGTGTGTTGATTAATGAGGTCAGTCTGGAAATGAGAAACTGCAAAATTTCCCAGTTGGGGTGTATAATACACAGATCAGAGATATTTGGAGGCTATCTTCTGCCTTAATTTCCAAAATGATAGTTATACCTGACCTGACTGCTGTAAGATCCACAAGAAATTGTTTACAGGCTAAGGAGCATTTCTTAGCTATTGTAAATAAATCAGAGTGTAGCCAAATGTCTGAACTACTCCAGTATTTGCAAACCAACCCAGTCTCTTCCAAAAAGTGTCCACACTGTGCCCTGCTCCCTGTTTTCAATGTAAAAACATACTTTAGCCCTGCTGGAAAAATAACAAAAAAGAACCCTTGAATTCTGGAAGCTGCTATCTAGTTAAGGAACAGGTATAACATAGAATAGCTTTGCAGGCTTCCTCCAAATTATCTTGGGAGTGTGCCTCAAGCCCAGCAAAATGCAAACAGCTTTTAGCCTCAAAGGACTGTAGGGATGTGTTTCTTAGACAGTACATCACCTACCAAGAATTGCATCATTTCTCTGCCTTGTCACTTGAATAATGAACCGATCACCAAATTTCCCACACCTTTATGGCTTTTTAGGCATTGCTAATATGGACTGGACTTAGCCAACATTTTAGGACATATTTCTCATATATTAGTTTACACCTGATGATGCCCTTTCCGCAAGGCTTGTTCAGAACTTTTCCTGATGACACCACCTTAAAGGAATTTTTTCTTTAAACTTAATCTCGAAGTAGCTTTAGAATTTAAACTAGTGCCTTGTTCCTGAAGGGCCCTGTTCAGCTGAAGAGTTTGGTGATTCCTAGAGGTCACCACTGGTTGCAATCATGCTGATTCCTTGTCCCCAAAATGACCTCTTGCACCAGAATGGCGAGCTGTACACTTACCGGGCAGGTCTGAATAGTTCCTACTTCATATTTGATAAACTATCAAGTATTTCCCTCCTGAAGTCAAATGCTGCTGGCCTGGTCTCATTTACACAGACAAAACCTGCCTCTACACTAAAGCACAGTCCCCAACAGCCGGTGTCAGTGGGTGAGGCCGGAGCGAGAGGAGCACCTGCAGGCCCAGTGCATGCCATTTGGCCTGCTGCAGCAGAAGGCCAAAGGGCTGGCCTTGACTCACAGCATTGCAAAACAGAACCAATTCTTTTTTTCAAAGGTCGTGATTATTGAAGTTGGTGAGATATAATGGTTTGGACACCCACCGACCCAGACTGCTCATTCATGGCAAGTTAAAGCTTTATTTTTAAAGTTTAACTATCTTTTATTGGGTTTTTATCCCATATCAACATTGCTCTTGTATCATACTGTGGTAAATGTACACAAAGAAAGAGGTTCTGAGAATGATAAATCCTTCAGAAAAATTATCTTTCTGAACATACCTGTCTATTGGAAAAACAAAACCCAAGCCAAGCGATTAGAAGTTCTTTATCTGTAAAGACCCATAATGGTACCAGATCAGAAAGACCAAATGGTGATGGTTTATTTTGCTTTTCTTGTTGCAAAAATTGGATTAGAGTAGGGTGTTATCTCTTCTGCTGACCCTTAGAAAAAATTTCTGCTGATGTGGAGCCCTGGACTGAAGAGGACAAAAGTGGGTCCACCTGAACAATCCTAAAGAAACTGGTTGGACTTCTAGCTGTGATTAACTGCGTACTTGGTTTTGGGGCTCTCCTGCGAGGACAAATTTGTATTGTCACTCTTAGTGGAACTAGGAGGAGCTTCTGGGATGTTTTTTATATTAGGGCTGGGCCACTTTGTTTATTTGATGAAAGGAAGCTTTTAATATTATTGATCTGATGTGGCAACAGAAGATAAAGAGTATAAAACAAAAGGTAGTTTGACTTAGATATGAGAAATAATTTGAATTTCTATAAATGATGAGTCCATGAAAATTCTGTGATGTCTCGTATCAACAAATACATATTTAAATACTTCTCATCATCTGTTCTATCTTTATGGACAGACAAGCACAGGAAAATGCATAGTTGCATTTCATCAAGGAAAACTAATCAAAAAGCCAGAGCTATCAGCTCATCAAGAAACTGTTTGCCAAGAGTAGTTGGTGGTAATGAGACTAAAGTCAGTCATGAAATCCTTTACATTGAATTTGGTTCCTGGCAGATGCGGGCTCATCCTGAATTATACATGACTTTCCAGTTGGTTTGTGACTGTAACCATGGTAAAAAAGGAAAAAGCAATATGTCTGGCTAGTGCTCCCTATGTACCTGCAGCAGTTAACCAATCCTCATGTGATGTCGATGCTTTTTTCAATTTACAACAAATGAAGCAGGAAAAAGAAGTTTCAGAAAATTGTTTTATGACAGAGCCTTTGGCTTTTGTGTCACTCTGCTGCCCACATAGGTAGAAGTTAAAACAGCAATGACATGACAGCTTACCGATCCAAGTAACAAATCAATAGGGTATGTGTATATAGGTCCAGGTAGACCCCATGCATCCCAGTGGTGAATGAAAAATAAAGAAAAACTTCATAGAAGATCAACCAATCAATAATATATCAATAAACTAATTTCTATCCCTTGGAGACCAGTTTTTTATTATTGGGCAAAGGTGAGATATTCTGTCCTTATGATGCTCTTTTTCTGTTTCTTGGGTGGGACAGATTTTTTTGTTTCTACTGTAGATAATATTGCAGTCTTCACAACTGCTAGAAATTCACCCTTCCGTGGCTTCTTTAGCCACAGATGTTTTGACCACAATACTAGCACTACAAAAATCCCCAGAACTGTCTGTTAATAGTGAATTCTTCCAAACTTAAAATGATGATAAATATTCCCTCCTCTCTGACCTATCCTCCTGTAGCACCATTGTTGTGGTTTAACCCCAGCTGGCAACTAAGCCCCACACAGCTGCTCGCTCACTCCCCCCATGGTGGATGAGAGATTCAGAAGAGTAACAGTGAGAAAACTCGTGATTTGAGATAAAGACAGCTTAATAGGTAAAGCAAAAGGCGCACATGCAAGCAAAGCAAAACAAGGAATTCATTCACCACTTCCCATCAGCAGGCAGGTGTTCAGCCATCTCCAGGAAAGCAGGGCTCCATCACACCTAAGGGGTACTTGGGAAGACAAACGCCATCACTCTGAATGTCCCCCCCTTCCTTCTTCTTTCCCCAGCTTTACACGCTGAGCATGACGTCATATGGTCTAGGATATCCCTTTGGTCAGTTGAGGTCAGCTGTCCTTGCTGTGTCCCCTCCCAACTCCTTGTGCACCCCCAGCCTCCTCGCTGGTGGGGTGGGGTGAGAAGCAGAAAAGGCCTTGATGCTGTGTAAGCACTGCTCAGCAGTAAGGAAAACATCCCTGTGTTATCAACAGTTTCCAAAACAAATCCAAAGCAGAGCCCCATACTAGCTACTGTGAAAAAAAATTAACTCTAGCCCAGCCAAAACCAGCACAACAGTAAACTTCAGCTTTGGTACCTGTTTCTGGGAAGATGCCTCCTGGTACATGGGGCAGTTAGGGTCAGGCATTGGGGGTTGAGTGCTTGAACTAAAATTAATAGATCATGTAAACAAATGGCTATTTAGGTGAAATTGTCATGACTTATATTAAGGCAGCCTGGGACACAATGGCTTTAGTAGAGTCAGGCCCAGAAAAATATGCCTCTTGCACTAACTTTCAGAGCCATGTGTGTTTTGTTACTTTTATTTTCTTTAACTTCTTCTCAGACTAGGGATTACTTTCATATCAAAGTGATGTGATTTCAGCAGTGAAAATATGTCATACATTTTTATCTGTTTTGCCATAACTTTCTTTGCAACATGGTAGTTTGCAGTGTGCTGGTCTGTTCTCTGAAGAGTTTTTCTTTCTGCTCAGAGTCTGGTGTCTACCACAGAAAGAGTGAGAGCAAATCCAAGAGGATCCTCTTTAGACATGTTATCCACAGGTCTGTGGTAAAACTGCAATGTGAAAATGTTCAATGTGAAGGAAAATAGATCAGACAAAAAAGTCAGTACTTGAGTAGCCAGATATTTAATGAGAAAGTCTGCTTTGCTGTTAAATATTTTCTCATCTGAGATGCAGAAAAGTTAATAAGAAATTGGAAGAAAAAAATGTAGATATATCCCTGATAACAAAATTTGATCCATCTTTTCAAAAGAACAATTTGAAAATTTGAAGTATTTCACATTAACAACATAGGAACTCTAGGACTGTTAAATGCCATGAAAACCCTTGATATGATGTATTTTACAGATCATAGTTTTATTTATCAGTATTGGAAAAAAAATGCCTTTTGGATATGATCAACGTTTTGCATATTAAGACTGTAGAATAACAAAAAATTAGAATAGGCTTGCTTGTCATCGGCACAGTATCATTTTACAGCTAATCTCTGCAATGTTACATGTCTGAGAATACTTTACACTAACTAGCCTACTTTTTCAAAGGTGAATTTGAAGAGCTTAATTGAGAGTTTGGGTACTGAAAATTTAAGACAGGACTGCTCTGCATCTTAGTTTAGGGCATTTTGCCAAGAGTTCTTGTTTGCTGCTAAGCTAAACGACCCATGGCTTTAATTTAGTTCATGATTTTGTTTCTAAGTTTTTAGCTTATTGGTAGTTATGGCTGAATGTATGTGTAGATACTCAAGTCGCCTGATAGGCTGCACATGATTTAGGAAATACTTCTCTGTATCTTAGGTACGGAAATCATGTGTCCTCTGGCACTCCCATCATGGGGGGACCTCTGCAAGCACCAGGGAACACGGGAATGAAGTTGATGCCCTCCTGCCCAGCCACTTGGTAACATGACAGAAATATTTCCTGTCTTAGCAGTTCTCAGCTTCAGCAGGAAATGGTGATACAGACTAGTTTGGGGTTTTTCCAACCCCTTAGCGAAACCGGGTGCTGCAGACTCAGGCAGTTCAAGAAAAATGGGTGTATGTCTGGCAGCTTCCAAGGAGAGCCTGCAGAAGGGAGGAGATGGATGGCGATTTCTTCTTCCACTCTGCCCCGTCACCCCTCTCCCAAAGGGAGAGGTCAACTAGTGTATTCAGTTGATCAGCACTGTACTAGCATGAACACATCAGCAGTAACAAATGCTTTGAAATTACATGCTGAGAGTCACAGTAGCTAAACAGCAGTGGTCTAGACCTTTCAGAGCTTTGCCTTCATCAATCAAGGGCAAGAGAAATGCAAGAGTATGGTCTGCAAAACACCGTTCAACAAGTGAACAGTCACTTCCTTCTGGGAGAAATGCCACAAGCAAAGTAGGGTAGTTGTAAACAAAATTGGTTTTATGTGTTTGACATCAATGCTAATACTCTGAAAAAAAAAGTTTTTATTTAATTTTAGCTGCTTATGTTATTTGATTCTCTCTGGAGCTTTTAGCTGATATCTATATGTTGCTGACAAGACAAACTGAATTTATGTTGCTGGAATCATCACAATGAGTCATTAAAATAATTAAAATGAGTCAATGAAATGAGTCATCAAGTGAGAGAGAGTTACACCTGCAACCAGCTCCTGTCCCTATGTTATGCAATTGAATTTTTGCTGATGGGCTTAAAACTTCTGGCTGTCACATTGAAGCGTTTCTTAATAGCTCATACTGCAATCTGAATTGTAGTATTTAGTACTGCTGAATGAGTCTTTGTAATTGAATTAACTTGTTAGAGAAAATATAATCTGCCACACAGAAAGGGAACATTGTTGCTTGAAAAGAACTGTTCTTTTGAAAAAGTTTTCATGAGCATATCCTTGGGCAGGGATTATAGTGATATCAGGGTTAGCCTTCAAAACTAGTATATATTACAGAGATATAGCCTGCTTTCCAGATTCGAGTTTATTTGCACCTTTGTTCTTGCACTGGTAAATTTTTCATGTATGTGAATTAAAGTGGTTTGATTTTGGGGGGAAAGGAAGTTATATTTGATCATTATGTATTATATATTTATATTTTATAACTGAAGGACTCGAGCTTTCTAAGGAGGGCGATTACACATTATAGGTATCCATATAATGCCTGCCATACCTGGTTTTCCTTGTTACAGTTGGTACCCACCTTTTTAAAGAAAAAATACAAGTAGTATCCTTATTTACTACATATTGGGTATTATGTGCCAAATACTGAAGATTATAAAATATTTCAGAACTTCTAGTGATTGAAGATACTTCACTCATTTTGAGGAGAAATTCAGTGAGTGTATTATTGGGTTTTTTCTGTTTTGACCACTGTTTTTTAAGTTTCTAGTAGTTTCTTTCCAACTTTTCCCAGTTAGTACACTGTGATATAAACAAGGTTGTAAGAAAACACATTTCCAGTTCTTATCTGATTCAGAAGAGGTTCAGAATGTTTTTCAGAAAGTACCAATAATAATAGATCCATAATTAAATAGCAGATTGATAATTCAATAAAAATCCAGAGGCAGAATATTTCAAAATAAACTTATTAATCTCGCTAAAAATGTCATAATGTCATTGGCATATTATCAATCTTTATTCAATTTTTTTATCACATATGTTTTTCCCCTTTCATTTCTGGGCAAATGTTTCAGGTTGACAGGGCAAATAAGCAACATGCTGAAGATGAAGATGCTGCTTGTAACAGGTAACCTGTACAGACAGTATCAAAGGGTCAGGCGACGTCTGTACCTTAGCTACTTAAAGCATGGGTAGTGTAATACACAGGGTTTTTGCATGCTTGGCCCAGGACTGGGCTGAGCGCTCAGCTGCAGGTTGGAGGTTTGGGTCTTAGGAGACCCGTGGAGAAATGGCCCCTTCACACCCTTCCCAGGCACACTCTCTAATTGCAAGGCAATACATGGAAAACAAGCAGCCACTTTGGTAGGAAAAGAGGTTACAAACTGTGTTTTTAAAGGCACAAAATCGTGGTGTGCACTGAGCATTCTGCCATGCTGACTGTTTCACAGTCCCTGAAGACCAAGACATGCAAGAGCTAGGTTCTGCTTCCCAGCAGGGCTTAGGAAGATGGTGGCACCCAGTTATTTCATGCTTCATCTCTGGAAAAAGGTGAAGACTGGTGGATCGATATGTTCTTTTAAAAGAGTTGGGCTCTTCCATAAGCAGTGTAAGATGATGGAGGAGGAAAGTCACACCTCTCTCCTGCCTGTCCAGTGCTTTTTCTTGAGTAGGCTTAAGAAGTTCACCAAGGAATTAAGGGGTTTTAGCCTGTCTTACAGATTATCCAATAGAAATTTATACCATGCAACAAAATGCATTTTCTAGACAGATTACACAAATTTGTTCCATGAGGCTATTTCATAACCTGTCAGCTCACAGAGAGGTACGAACAGGAACTGCCTTTTGTTCTGTGATAAGCTTCTATTTTAAAAGTGATTTACAATTCCCAGACAGAATATCAGAGCAAAAGAGCTGTAAAATTTATTACTGTGATCGTATCACCTTTCTCTGTGGACTTGTGAGTATTTAGTAAGTAAAAGAGAGAAATCCATCTTCTGTGGGTAGTACATCATCTACACAGGGATAGCAATCTTTCATTTCACTTTGGCTTGCATGGTCAGGGAGGTACCATTTCTATGGGAAAACCTCAATCCCTTTCCTCTTATAGTGACAGATAGATACCTCATTTGGAGCTTTCTAGAGAGAGCACTGTGCTTTTAGTCTGTTTTTTCAGCATACAGCAGAATGGAGGTTTGGTCACTAAGTAGATGACTCTTTTTCTTCATATCTGTTTGCTACCCAAGTGTATTGTTTGTGCATGGACATGTACTGAAAGAATCGTGCTTGGGATTGACATCTAATACAGTTTCAACAGAGGAGGGAAGGAGAAGGAAGGGGATTTTGAGACACTTGGTTTTCAGATGAACCCTTTCACTATGTCTCTTCGTGAAGCTAGAGTCAGATTTCCTAAACTAAGGCAAAGTAACACTAAGAAGAGCACCAGATCTGTGAAAATGCTGATACTTTTACAGTAAAATTCCTTTTTTTTTTCTAAGTGCTGCTGTCAGAATATTTCAGGTAAATACATTCTCCCCAAAATAATGCTTCCAGCTGAATACACTGCCTTGCTTTATCTTTGCTTTCAAGTTAAATAACACAAGATGAAAATCAAGAGTAGTTTTCTTCCTGTTCTTTTTTTTCAGTCTGAATGTTTCAAAAGTCTTAAGGGAAATTCTCCAAGGACTCTAATAGGCAATTTCAGAAATGCAGCAATTTTATAGATTCTTGGCTTCTCTGTGAGGTGGACTATGATTTAAGAGACAAATCTTTTTTTATTGGCCTTAGTCTTCTATTAAGTAGTTTCTGCCTTCCTGGAAAAATGCTTATTTCTATCATTGATTGATGTCTTCAGTGGATCACAGTTTAAAACCTGGTTCAAGGGTTAGATAATTCTTAGTGATATGATTTAATATTTCCAGACAATAACTTTTACCTTTAAAATCTAAAATAACTATGTATTTCAGGAGATGGTACAGGCTTTGTTGTTGTACCAGCCATTCCCAGAACCAAGACTGGAGCAGTGGTCAGGACAATTCTCCTGCAGGAAAAAACAACAGAAAGGCAGAAAGCTTCTCCTGGGCTCCTATTATGCCATTGGCCCTCAGAAAACAAATAACCAGCACAGTCACTAGTCTTCCTCAAAGATGGGTGTTACTTAAGGGAAGTGAAGGTTTGAGGAAGATTTGATAATAGTCTTCAATTATGTTAAAGGTAGACATAGAAGAATAAGCACACTCACCCTGTTTAATTGGGACTAGGAATAATGGGTCTAAGTTATAATAAGCGACAATAAATTATATGGGAAGAAAACTTACAGCATTGAAGCAGTTTGCTTATAGAGATGGGAGTCTCCTGCCACTGTAGGCTCCTCAGAATAGACTGGACAAGAATCCTTCAGAAATGCCAGTGGTGTGTTTTGGAGAAGGGTGGGGGACTAGATGTTATGTGACAATCACTTCCAGCTCTACTGTCCTGTGAGAAGAGGGAGATTGAGAAGTGCAAGCAGAAGGAGTAAGACTGATCTCCTCTAAAAGCAGACAGTGGAGAGTATTCTTCCCATGGTGCCAACGCTGGACCATCAACCCATATATAAGGCAAGCAGAAAAGTAGCAATGTGACCTGTAATGGAGGGGTGATGGGGAAGGCCGTGCCATTTCTCTGTTGTGCCTGCAAGGTGTAAGCTCACTCTGCTTTCATTGATGCTAATGGAAGAGGAAGCATTTACTAGCTGCAGACTACATCCAGAGGAGAGACACTGACACAATTCCCTTGCACGCAGTGTGATTCCTGCAGGCGCCAGGCTCTGAGGGCTCAGCTATCACTTTGGGCTTTCAGCGGTTACCACTTAGCCTGAGCATACAAGAACTGCACAACTGCACTTACATAAAGTCTCTCAGCTGAGGATCTCAGGGTGCTACTCAAGCAATCCTACCCCATTTTGCAGGTAAAGAAAATGTGTCACAGAGTGGCTGAGTGGCAGTTCAAGGTCACACAAAAGCAGTCAGGTACTCAGAGCTCCCTGTTAACCTTAGGTAAAACAGGAATTTGCTTAGATGTTCTTAGCTGAATGAAACATATTGTTGTCCCTACTACCAAATGGACAGGCACTGTATTCCCAGGAGACCCTCAAAGGAAAACTTTGAGACTTCTTCAAGTTTGAGCATTCCTTATATAGGTCAATTAATTTCAGTCTCAATAAACTCAGAAGAGTGAAAAGACCTTGTTATGGGCTTGTGTGGCGTGGTTTTTTGGTAGTGGGGGAGGGGGCACAGGAGTGGCTCCTGTGAGAAGCTGCTAGAAGGTCCCCTGGCTCCAAGTCAGACCCACCTCTGGCCCGGGCCGACCCAGTCAGTGACAGTGGTAGCTCCTCTGGGAGAACATATTTAAGAATGGGAACCTGCAGGGAGTAGTGGGATTGGAATGTGAGAGGAACACCTCTGCAGATACCAAGGTCAGTGAAGAAGGAGGGGGAGGAGGTACACCAGAGGAGGTGATGGCCCTGCAGCCCATGGTGAGATGGCAGGCTGTCCCCCTGCAGCCCATGGAGGTGAGCCGTGGAGCGGAGGCTCCCGAAGATGGCCGTGACTCCATGGGAAAGCCCGCACTGGAGCAGTGTGTGACTGGAGAGCAGCCCGCGGAAAGGACCCGCGCCAGGGAAGTTTGTGAGGAACTGCAGCCTGCGGAAAGGACTCACGTTGGAGAAGTTGGTGAAGGACTGTCTCCCGTGGGAGGGACCCCACGGTGGAGCAGGGGACGAGTGAGGAATCTTCCCCCTGAGGAAAGGAGCGGCAGAGACGATGTGTGGCGAGCTGACCCAACCCCCATCCCCTGTTCCCCTGCGCCACCGGGGGGAGGAGGTAGAAAGCACTGGGAATGGAGCTGAGCTGGGAAGGTGGGAGGGAGGGGAGGAAGGTGTTCTAAGGTTTGGTTTCACTTCCTAATATACTTGTTTTGTTTTGATTTGTAGTAAATTAAATTGCTTTTATTTCTTCCCCAAGTTGAGCCTGTCTTTTGCCCGTGACTATAAGTGGGGAGTGATCCCTCCCAGTCCTTGTCTCGACCCACAAGCCTGCCTTTGTATTTTCTCCTCATCCCACCGTGGCCTGGGCAGGGAGGAGAGTGAGCAAGTGGCTGCATGGTGCTTTGTTACTGGCTGGCCTGAAACAACGACAGACCTCTAGTAACCTTCCAGAAAGGGTTGCTCTGTGTGGAACACAGATCATACTGGAGCACATGGCTGAAGGATCTTGTATTTGCCATCTTCTTTTTTACCCTCAAACTAACAAACTCAGCACAACTCCAGTGATACCTAGATTCTACTTACCGAAATCCACTGACCTGACCTTTTTATTCCATGTTCTGTGTCTCAGTCTGGTGGGCGACGAGCCCAAGTAAGACCAAAGGAAAACAGAAACACTGGAAGGAAATACTTTAGTTGAAGCATTTTCAGTTCCATGTCACCATGAATGAGTCATTAATACCATGAACAGCAAATCATTCACAACCCCACGACCAAGGAAGAATATGACAACAGTGAAGGGTTGAGTACTCATCCCAGGGTGTAGCAGCTAACAGAAACAGTGACCATTTCAAAGTCTTGTAACAAAAAAAAAAAAGTAAAAATCATCAAGTCATCAGCAAGTGAAAGAAAGTCTAGTTATAACTACATAGCTAATATTCCAAGCTTACATTGCAAGGCTTCTCTAAATCACATAAATATCCTTAAAGAGAATTTTGTCTTGAGAATATATTTACTTTATAAGAATCTGCAGGGTATAGCCTTGGGGTAAGAATGTCATAAATAATATTCTGTTGGTATAAACACAATAGAAAAGTTTTTCTATGGTAATTGCTTTTCATCATCAAATAGATGTTGCTTCACTTAGTTGTGTATCTGTGAGATATTAGAGTGGTGGCCACTTTCTTTAGTGATAGAGCTAATGTAGCCAACTAGAACATTCTTTACACATTCTTTAAAGGATAATTATAGCAGTAACTATTTTTCTGGTTGTGATACCAGGTTAATAGTAAATCAGCAGTTTCTGAAACTGCATTCAGTCACACAGGGTGGAAAATGCCTATTGAACTATGAGACTGAATTTTCTTTCTTTCTTTCTTTCTTATTATCTGTCTTACACAACATGTGTGGGTACTTCCCAGTCCCTCTGACTGACAGATGACATCTTTCTACTACTTCTCAGTCAGTATGAGAGTTTTTTTCTCTCACTATTTTTGTCCATGGCAGGAATTTTTTATTCAACACACCAGTTCTGCTTCTCATCTCTGGCCAAGGTGACTCTGGCCTAGAAAAAGAAGATGAAGGCAGGTAGTAATAATTGTGTGTATATACATATATGTGAGTTTTACGCCTAGTGAGGAATGAACAACTTAATGAACTAAATTAGTAGCTTCATGGGGCTGAGTTCAGCAGTGGTACAAAGTAATCAAACCCAGTAGAGTTATACAGATTTAATGCAAAAAATACTTTGGTTCATTCAGACTATTGGTTTTTCATGACAGCGGGTGGAGAATTGTCCATGAATTCTGTTCTGGTTTTGATTCCATTAATGACAACATAAAAGTGGAACCGAACAAATGCACATACTCTTCAAAGACAAGTCTAAGTTTTGTCTCCTGAGACAAATGGATTAAAGAATTCTGAAGACTCCATAACTGTTTAAATAATTTCTATCTGCATTTGCTCAAGTGGACATCTTTGGTGCCATTTCAATTATCAGATCAGTGCAAACCTGGTTTCCAGCCCCAGGGAAATGTATTCATCTGTTATGTCATGTCAAAGATCCTGTTGGCTGAAATGTTATAGGGGTTAATCTAGACAGACGCTCTGCCCAAACTTAATCATATTACTAAACAAAATGCTGATATTACAGGATTCTTTTGAGACATTTTTAAACCAGCAATGGAACCACAATAAAATCAGGGAAAATTAGTAATTTTATTTTAGTAAGTACTGAGTTCAATGGAGTGATGTTGCTATGAATTTGAAGGATTGAGTTTGTGCATAAATGTTTCACAACCAGGCTTCTCCCCTTGTATAATCCATTGGTCCCTCACTGCATTGTTCCACAGCCACTTGTGGAATTTACATTAACTGTGGTGGACTTCATCCAGAAAAACATGTGTAAATTAGGATTAATATCACCCTTAAACTAGAGCTGCATTAAAAGGTTTTGATGAAATTGAAAACTAAGAGGTTTACAGAAAAGTTCACTCTGTGAATCCAGCCTGAAGTTCAATTGCTACAAATCCCATTTTTCCCTTGGGTGTTACTGCAGACCCCTTCCTTTACGAGGCAGATTGAACCTTTGTTTCTTTAGGTACCAGCTGCTTGTGCTATCTCTGTGCATCGCAGTCAGTGCAACAGGTAGTTAAATGGGTGTTTCCTGTTGTTGAATTTTACGTGTCTCTACCGACTATGACAGATACTGAGAAGACGTGTACCCTTTAGAAAGAAAAGTGGCAAGAGAAGTGAACCAGAGGGAACAGGAGGGTTGTGATTTCCAGCACCTCCTTCCTGAAATGAAGATTATCTGACTTGACCATCTTCTTGATCAGACTGAGACTGAGTTCAAAAGGAAGTGGATCAGAGATGTTGTGTCTCGAAGGGAATACACATATTGCCTACTAGGGAACTACTTTTTCTCCCAATGTCCTATTTAGGGCATTTGGCTTACCAAGGGAATGTTGGTATGTGAGCCATGTAAACCATTTTCTTTTGCCATCAAGTTGTATATCTCTATGGTCTGTGTCTGTAGCATTACTGTTTTGACCACCTTTTATCTCTTTGCAGTGGCTCATACTCTTAATAACTTGGTTAACTCTAGGTATAGTAGTTTCAAAATTTATTTTGAGCTGGTGACAAATTATTTTTCTCAGCTGAGAATATTGCCTTGGTAGTTTGCAGTTTATTACATTTACCCTTTCTAAACTTTGTATGTTAGAACTGTGCACAGTGTTTTAGTAGAAAGCACTTTGAGCTTGTAGCCCCTATTTATGTGCCTGAGAACATGTTTATTCTTCTAAGATTTATTTCCTGTTTACTGAGGGATTGTGTTGTATTTTAATACTTATGTGTTATTATGAAATATTTGGGTTTTGCGAAAGAATTTTTTATACTTAACATCATAGCAAGTTAGCCAGAAACCAGGAGAGAAAGGTATTACGTATCTGACATGGTTCAAAAAATCTATAAAATCACTAAGATAACTATTCCAGAACAGAGCCTATACAACAGTTGCAAATTATGGATGAAATACTAAAATGCATTTGCTGCTTTATGGCACATTGACTTTGATTTTTTACTTTACCATAGCCTTGCCTTTGAAATTAAAAGATTTAAACCTAGACCCAAGCCTTCTGTAAACTTTCTTCTAGTTATATCAGTGAGTGAGACACACCAGAGAGAAGGAGTCTTAATAAAGCTACCAAAGGAGCTAAACCACCTACAATTATCAGGGTTGGCATCCACTGCAACTTCTGTGTGACCTGGAAATGATCCTGACTGGTGACTGGCCAAGTGGTGATAGGACCAGTCTCAGTTTGTATACCTCTCCCTCCCCTCCTTCCCAGTGCATTTGGTTGCAGACTGTAACTCATATATTAACTCAACTAAGGCTTAAATTAAGCATTTTATCAACTCAAATGCAATCTCTGTCATAAAACAGAGAGGATAATCAATGGGCAGAGGAGCTCTGATCTTTGAAACCCATGGAATGATTTGCTTTTCTAAAGAGAGATACCAACAAAGTCCTGAAATACAATTCTGACAGTGACTAACTACTCTGGGTTGATTTTCTGTTTTAATGGTTTGCATATGATGCATGGGGCCTTACTAACTAGGAGACTGTTCCTAATCCAAACATAGATTATATAATTACTGAACTGCTGTTGTGTTCTCTCGCTGAATGAAAAAAGGTATGGTTAGAGCAACAGCTTGTTTAACACCTGGACCTAACAAATAATCTTGGTTGACTACTATTTATTATGAATGGATTGATTCTAATATGTTAAGTGCATTAAGAAACATGCTTGTTATAGATTTCAGTATGGAATTAAATATCAAATAATGTTTTCTTGCCTTTCCAAGAATTCAAAATAAAAAAGTGTATTTTCAGCCTCTTAATGACTTCTACTCCTTTCAGACTTATTTTTGAGGACACCAATTAATCTGGCACTGTGACCTAGAAGTCAATACAACCA
Organism: Pandion haliaetus; assembly: GCA_013401275.1. NCBI lineage: Eukaryota > Metazoa > Chordata > Aves > Accipitriformes > Pandionidae > Pandion > Pandion haliaetus. Next base: position 50,507 of record VYZV01012921.1, read on the forward strand.
TAAAATTCTTCCAAAGCCAAATAGATGAAGAGCTTAAATGTTTCAGAGCTACTGTAACAGATGGAAAAAAAGAGGTCGATTCTGATGTTTCTGAAATGAAAAACTCAAGCAGGTTTAAGGTAAGCAGTAATGACTGAATTTATTCAGAAGTGAATGAGAAACCAATGAAACTCATAAACAAACAGCAGTAAGGTTGTTCTGGCAACTCTTCTGGTACTGACTGGATACTCAGGGAATCATCAAGGCAAGCATCAAGTAGCTGGAGTTCAGGAGTGAGAAGTCTGAACTCTTTTCTAAAAAGGTCAAAGAGATATTGTTAACACCTATCAAGGCTCGCATGAAAAAAGGCATTCTGATCTGGGAAAACTTCCTGCCACCTTGTCTTGGTGGGAGTAAGTTCTGTGTCATAAATTACATTATTTATGGATGTCATGCACTGAGTCAGCAGTGGAAGTGTGGGCCACAGCCAAGTTAAAATTTTACACTGGAATAAAATCTAGTGAATACATGCCAAAAAAAAATGATCTATTCTTCTGGAGTCTAGGCTGCTACTTTAGACTCAAAGCAGAAAACAAATCTAATGCCAAATTCAACACAGATTTATATATGAAGAGAAATAAGGCAATACATGCACATTCATTTTTAAAAGCTTCCTGACTGATTAGCTTTGTAAGATGAGGCAGGAGGGCAGAGAAAATTCAGCTTGATTTCTTTGGCTCTTCTGTTTCACATTCTATCCATTCTTTCCCATTCTTTTCTCCTTTTGAATAGTATTGAAAGGGGAATAATGTTGGATGGGATGTTACATTACTGGTACCAACTACCAAACAGGTACAACAGAGGAATGAGGTGTTACAAAGGACATTGGCTGCAAGTTCTGTGTTTTGGGTTCAGATTTTGTCCAGTTCAGCTGTGCATCTCATGTTGGAGGTGTCTGAAGGAGAAAGATACAAGCACTTATTTGCCATATTCCTTTTGTCATACCTGGGCTTTTTGTACAATGGTAATTATTAGTTCTGCTGAGCATACCCAGGCTAGACTAGCTTAAATGGGAAATAATATAAAAAACACGTATGCCTAGCTTTAAAGAGGTAAATAAAATGTTGCAGCCACACCAAAGTAACATTGAAAGTCAGCCTTAATACAATCAATTAATTTATAGAGTGAGGATAATTAAAATTCAAAAAGGTGTTTGCTCCACTATTTATATATGCCACAAATACTCTATGTTCACTGTATTTTTCTAGCCATAACATAAGCTATGGCTTGTACATACCCGCTTGTACTTAAATACCTCTTGCTATTAAAATTAAGATTTACTTCTTCCTAGAAGTTAGAATTCCCAATTCCACTGCAAAGCAGAGTTGAGCCAAGAGCTTTTATTTTCTTGAAAGATGGTAATGACAGATGTAAGCTGATTCTTTCATCCATAAATAATTGCAGACTTGCTTAAAGATGATGGACTTGAGACCATGAGTTCTGTATTCCCCCATCTAGTTTTATAGTATTTACTGAACAGTCCCTGATATTTTTTATCAAATATGGTGTTTACAAGCTGCTGTCTCATATGCAGTGTGAAAAACAAGGAAAAATCACCTCATTAGAGCCTCACCTCATGTAGCGTATGGGTGTTCCTGTGCTAGCTCTCCTTCCTCCATCATGATGATCTGTACCATATTCCCAGCCAAGTAGACTGTTCTCTTCTTGTATTGAACTTTCTGCTAAGAGATCACCTCTTTGCTTTGTATGGAGGCCACCTTTATCTTTGCATTATACAGAGATATCAAGGATCAGTGAGGACATCTGGGCTATCAGATTATGTATGTTTGTTCTTAAAAACAGAGTTAGGGAGGTCCCATTTGAAGTTCTTCAGTTCTGTATCACATTTTCTACCTTCACACCTAAAATGTCACAGCTGGAATTTCATGATTTGGTGTGTAGCGAGGAAAAGAGTAAAATGGGGTTGGTCTTAGTTTCTCTGATCTTGGGAGATCATATGAATAACATAACTTTTGGTGTATTTTATCATAGGGCGGGTTGACCCTGACTGGATGCCACAGGCCCACCAAAGCCATTCTATCACTCTCCCTCCTCAGCTGGACAGGGGAGAGGAAATATAATGAAAGGTTCATGGGTTGAGATAAGGACGGTTTAATAAAGCAAAAGTTGTGTGTGAAAGCAAAGCAAAACAAAAGATTTTATTCTCTACTTCCCATCAGCAGGCGATGTCCAGCCACTTCCCAGGAAGCAGGGCTTCATTACACATAGCGGTTGCTCTGGAAGACAAATGTAAATCATGAATGCCTCCCCTTCCTCCTCCTTTCTCTTAGATTTTATTGCTGAGCAGACATCATATGGTATGGAATACCCCTTTGGTCAGTTTGGGTCAGCTGTCCTAGCTGTGTCCCTTCCCAAGACTGTGCCCACCCTCAGCCTACTGGTGAGGTGGGGGGAATGTTGGAGAGATAGCCATGACGCTGTGCAAGCACTGCTCAGCAGTAACCAAAACATTGGTGTGTTATCCACACCTTTCTAGCTACCAATACAGACACAGCACTATGAGGGCTGCTAAGGAGAAAATTAACTCCATCTCAGCCAGACCCAATACAGTCATAAAATATGAACATTTATCACAAGGCGATAAATGTAATGCAAGGCAATTCTACTATATTCACTCTTGTAACAGGAACTGGAGTCAGCCAACGTCTGCCTGTACATTTCCTAGCACTGCTAAAGCTAAAACTTTTAGAAGATAACCTAGAACAACATCACTTTTAAACAGACAAAGCTCAGCTAGGTTAAGACCAAAGTAAAAGGATTTGTAAATATATCTTCCCATCTTTGCTTTCTATCCATGACAGGGGAGACTTACCTCCAGTCAAACTACTTTCAGTGATTTTCTGTACCACAAAACTCCCTTCAGTCAATAAGCTCTGAGTACTAGGTAGACATGGGTATCCCTTACTTTCTGTCTGTCCCAGCTGGCCCTCTACAGGGCCATATGACTACCAGTAAAGCTCTGTTGGCCATATAGAAGGCATTATCTACTCTGCATAAAAATACAAAAGTTTTTTCCATAATTAATGATCAAAACCCCATCTAAACTTAAAAATTTATGAAGATCAGGTTTAAACTGATAGCTTCAGTGCTAATATCATTGTTGGGAGCTCTGCAGAGACTGATAAATGCAGAGAACGTGGCCTCCCCCACTCGGTGCTCTACCAGTTTTTCTACATCCTCTCTTTAGGGGCAGCATTTCAGGGAATTCTGCCTCATCTTTGCATGCTTTCAGACAGCAATGTGAAACCAAGGAATACAACAAATCATAGTTACTCAAACCTGCCCACATAATGTGCTAGTGGCCTGCGGTATCCTAATCTCTGCAGGAGAGATTTCCCTTCCCCCNCTTCAATATAATAACGAAAGACAGACAGATCCTAAAATGTGCTTTGCCCTTGCAAAGAGGAAGTAATGTTAAAGGTATTTCTGGAAGGTCATCTGTGATTCTCTCTTCACTTACTCTGCAGCGTACTAACTAGCTTCAGACAAGGCTCTTTCCCTTTGGGTTTTTGTGTTCTGCTGTCTGGTGGATTTGTCCTCTTCTTCATTGCTTATATGCTGTTCCATAACCTCCTCAACTGAAGTGCTGACTTGTGGTTCTAACATATAATATAATGACTATCCTGCTAGAACTACTGCCATCACCATTTATGGCACTTTTGATATTTTGATCAAACTCCCAAGAGACAGGCTAGAGGTTTATAATAAAAATTTTTTATTATTTTCAAAGAAAAAAACCCACAAAAACATTGTGTAGATGATTCCGTTAGGTCCCATAATTTCTAGTTACTATTGTTACACCAGTCTCTCTAATTTGCCTTTTAAGTCTGTTTATAGAATCATAGAATAGAATCATTTAGGTTGGAAAAGACCTTTAAGATCATCAAGTCCAACCATCAACCATGCCCACTAAACCATGTCATGAAGTGCTTTGTCTACAAGCTTTTTTAATACCTCCAGGGATGGTGACTCAACCACTTCCCTGGGCAGCCTGTTCCAATGCCTAACAACCCTTTCAGTAAAGACATTTTTCCTAATATCCAATCTAAAGCTCCCCTGCCACAACATGAGGCCATTTCCTCTCATCCTATCACCAGACACCTGACAGAAGAGACCAGCACCCACCT
>VYZV01012921.1:55458-70514 GCA_013401275.1 Pandion haliaetus
AGGACCTGCCTTTCATGAACCCATCCTGGCTGGGCCTGATCCCCTGGTTGTCCTGCACCTGCCATGTGAACACACTCAAGATGAGATGCTCCATAATCTTCCCTGGTACCGAGATCAGGCTGACAGGCCTGTAGTTCCCTGGATCCTCCCTCTGACCCTTCCTGTAAATGGGCATCACAATGGCAAGCCTCCAGACATCTGGGACCTCTCCCATTGACCAGGATTGCTGATAGATGATGGAGAGTGGCTTGGCAGGCTCCTCCGCCAGCTGCCTCAGCACTCTTGGATGGATCCCATCTGGTCCCACAGACTTGTGAGCGTCCAGATGTCATAGCAGGTCACTAATTATTTCCTCCTGGATTATGGGGGCTATATTCTGCTCTCCATCCTTGCCTTCCAGATCAGGGGGCAGAGTACCCTGAGGATAACGGGTCTCACTATTAAAAACTGAGGCAAAGAAGGCATTAAGTACCTCAGCCTTCTCCTCATCTCTGGTGGCAATATTCATTCAGCTCTAAGTCCAGCATGCTATCCAGCAGTCTTCTTATTCAATTAAGGATGTTCATCTGTCTTAACTTCCACTGCAGTGTTGTCCCCATCCTTGTTCTCTGCCACTGTTGGCAGTATTCCTGGCTTTGTTTGTGGTCTCTATCTGGTTGCAGCATCTTCCTTCTTCCTTGCATCTTGTGTTCAGACTGTATCCAACTCTTGCTGTCTCTTCCCTTGTAAAGTGCTCAGAATTCCTCTTGATATTTCTGTCCAACATTTTCAAATCATCTTAATGGCTTTGTTCTCTCCTTCACAATGATGGGCCAGGCAAGACAATGAACACTCCAAGGTTTAGATTAAGGAGTCAATGCAAAGTATGGAGTGGAGGCAGGACCAAGGTACATAAAAGCAAGAGGCAGGGATTAAACAAATCATAGAGCTGCCTCAGCTAGAGCAGAAAGCTGCTAGAGCAGTGCTAGAGAAAGCATAAGAATGGGGGGAAATGAAGGTAGTCTTTAAGGCAAAGCATTTAGCAGTTATTTTCTGTGGTCAGAGTTAAGTTTAAATATCACGCTCTATGTAGGTCTTGCAATCCCCTCCTACTGTGGTATGATGGTCTGCAATGGCATGTTACTAAATGGGGCTACAGCTCTCACAGACTGAATTTAAACCTCATGGCATTTCAAAGAAAAGGAATAATCTCCAGCCACCATTATATTATATGTGTCAGATAACTACCAACAAATTAAACATGTTTATTTGTGCTTCCATCTTTTTAGGACAAATCGAAACCATTTTTTCTTGAATGTGAACCTAGTTTTTAGGTACACCTCTTTCATGTTTCAAGGTAAGGATGGAGGCAACCAAGTTCGAAAAGGTATTTGCTACCAGGTATAATATATGAAACATACACATAACTTTTTTAGAGGAATAATATAAACTTTTCACTGGTAAAAATAACAGTGCAAACAGATGTAGTTAGATGTATTTTATAAGGGTTGATCCAAACCATCAATGTAAAGATAGACTGACTTTTTTCTGAATATACTGTCCAAATAAAGAGAAAATTGAGATGTTTCTATGTCTTACAAACTTACTCACAACTGTTTGAATTGCATACACATTTGTGTATGTTTTAAGACATATTTCTTTGTATAATTAGTAACCTTTGATGGATGCTTTTTCTGAGGGCTTGTACAGTCTTCCTTTAAACTCATGTTAACTTTCAGCATCCGCAACACATTGTGGCAAGGAAGAGCATAGCTCAAATCTCTCATGCATGGTGTATTGTTGCCTTTTGTTTGCTTTGACCTCGGTCCTTCTAGAAACATTGGATGCTCCCTGATTTCTTGTAATAGAAGACAAAGTGAACAATCCAACCTCTCTATTTGTGACACTCATGAATTTGTAGACCTCTGGCATAATGTCCCACAGTTTTCTCTTTTCCAGATTTCTTCTTTGGTTCTTCTGATAGGAGCGATTCCATACCTTTTACCAGCCTGGTTGTCCACCTCTAAATATTTTTTCAGTTTTACTTTGGCCTTTCTGAGACAAGAGAACCAGAATACACACACAGTATAAGTAAACTGAAGATTTATAGGTGGCAGAATTTGCTTTGTGCACTATAGCTTTCTTCTCTATTCCTTTCCTACTAGCTCCTAACAATTGGTTTGGGTTTTCTCTGACTGCTTCTGTGCTCTGAACTGCAGTTTCATGAGGCTATTATTCACAGGCCCAACATCTTACTCCTGAGCTCTAATTGTCAGCTCAGAGCTTAATTTTATGTTACAATTGCTTTTCCCCATGTGAATCATTATCCATTTATTTACATTGACCTTCTTCTGCCATTTTGTTGTCCAGTCACGTAGCCCCTGTGCAGTTCTTCACAGTTAGCCCTCATCTTTGCCATCTCAGATAACTTGGTATCAATTCACCCAGATTTCCAGCACACTTATAATAGGAATAACAACGTTGCTTCTCTTTCCAAGAAGAAAGGTGAACGTGATGATAACAGGGGCAAAAGCAACGTTAGAATTTCCTATACAACAGACATGCCAGTTGACCAACACTAGCTGTGTTCTACATATTCACAGCAGCTGCTGTCTGCAGGCTGCATAGGGCTCTGACCTCACTCAGAAATATTTCACTGTAAGTGGGCAGCTCCTGTGGTGTCGTCTTCACAGTGCAAGAAGAATTATCTTGTCTTTAAGGTGGTGATGTGGGACTTCAAAGACCTCGGATCAGTTTCTGTTAGTCCTGTGGGAATAAGTAAAAAAGTAATTTCATCTTTTTGTACCTTAGTGTCTAATCTGTAAAACAGAGATAGCAACACTTCCACGTCTTTTGTCTGTCTTGTCTATTTATATGGAGAATCCCTTCAGGTAAGATTTTGTTACCTATGAAAGTGTCTAGTACAAAAGAGCTCCTGCCTCACCTGGAGAGTTTTTAATGCTGCTTGGTAGGTGAGGAACCCATTCATCCCTACTGTGATCTGTCTTAAAACCCCAAGGTGTTCCCATCCTAAGATACTGAGACAAAAATTAGTGAAGAATAGTCGTCCTCACATATTCACTGGTCCATGTTAATTAGAGTACTGCAGCTGTGATCTGGAGAACCTAGTCCTTTGAGTAGAGGAGACTTTTGTGTCTAGGGAAAATGTCCTGATGTCCCAGATACAAATTCAGTCAGTTGTACTAGAAATTAAGTGGAAATTCAGTTGGTACTTGCAGTACTATAGGGAGACATCCCTTTTGTCTTTATAGAAAGATCTGACATGGATCTGCAGCTATCACCAGCTCCTCTAGGAAGTTAGGAGCTTTGCTGGAGGCTGGAAAGAGTATTTCTTTCTTATGGTGTTCATATCCACGACACTTATCCTGTATTAGGAAAACTTTCATGCAATCCAAATGGTGGTAGGAAAGAGAAGGTAAGTGAATGGAAGGAGAAAATGAGATAATGGCTTGGGAAGTTTTTAGGCAAGGGGAGGAGTGGGCTCAGTCTCTGTTCCTGTGAATTTTCAGCTATACAGATTGGAGCAGCTGGAAAATTTTGAAACTTTTTATAGCCTGGAGTTAAGGCATTCTCTTCAGAGCTATGGTCTGAACAGTTCTCGGGTAGAAAATGGAATTAGCCTTGATTTTGTCCATTCTAGGTAAATCTGTAGCCACTGTGCTAATAGGTAAAAATGTGCTGCCACTGTTGCTTCTCCTTCGAGGGGTGTCTGTAAATACCATTCTGAGAGTTGCCTCAACAAGGGAAGTCTTCATTTGTTAATCTTGCTGGAGCTTTGGTATAGTACTGATGCCTGGCTGATCATCAAATATTTGGAAGACTCTATGGAAACAGAAGTACCTTCAGACTACAGACGGAACCATGATTAGGTGACAGATAAGTGTGATATTTGGAGCATCTACAGTTTGGACTTAGGTATTTAAAGGAGTTAAATGTCTAAGTCCTTTAATGGATCTGTGGTGATTAGTCAATTCAAAGACTCCTGAATACTTGAGAAATGGTTGGGAAGAATCAATTTTCCTTTAAGACAGTGGAAAGTAAGTAACTGAGATTGGCCATGGAAGTAAACTCCTTTACCAAAGCTATGAGATGGTTTGATATGGAATGAAATAAGTTGGGGAAGGCGCAGCTGTCAGAGAAGATTTGAGCTGAAGTCACCTTGGCAAAAGCTGAAGTCACAGTCTTAGTAAGCTGTGCAACTGCTGGAAGACAAAATTTTGAGTGTGTTGTGTATTTCACCATTTGCATACTCAGATCCTTCAAGGAGCTTGCTGATCTTTGTGAGGAGTGAACATGAATGTTTGCGTGTTCTGAGTCACTCAAGAAAATACATCTATGCTGTTGAGAGCTGCAGAGAACTCAAGCCCAGTAAGTAGTATCTGGATCAGAAAAAGACTAAGAGCAACTTGGTGAAGATTTGCTTTTCTCTTCTGTTGCTTTCATGCTGATGGCACAGCAATCCTAACTGATTTCTATTTTGCTCACAGGAATTGAAAAAAGAAATTCTGAATCTATCTCATACACCTGCTGAGGAGATTCTTGGCATCGCCAGTGATACAAAACCATTTATTCAGACAATTTTCCATTCTCATCCTCCAAAGCTTATTGTCCATCAACTCTGCTTTTGACTGTACCTTTCCAAAGAGAGTGGTGACTGCCTGCTGAGTCACCCTTGGTAGCTGCCCATTAAGAGTGAGAGACGTCAGAAAGCAGAAAGGGAAGGCTGCAGAGAAGAGATGCCTACAAACGTTGTAATATATGGTAGCAAAGGAAGTACACCTGTCTGCTTCCCTCCTGAGAAGGGATGAATAGCTTACTGGGAAGGCTTCAGTCCAGTAGGCTGATACCAGGACATTGAATTGGTTTCAAAGTAGGCATCAAAAGAGGTTTCCTTAATTGAAGAACTACCTGATATCGGAACATATGAAAATATGGTAATGTTCTGATTAAAAGCCCAATAATAATAACAATAACTCCAGGATTTACAACGGATCTGCCTGAATACGACCCATCTCCTCACACCTGACTTTTGTTCCACAATTTTTACTCCTGCAGGAAATTGAGTGATCACTGCCATCTATTGGTAACAAATAAGCTAACCTTACTGTCCCACTAAGGTAATGTACCAGAAGTTACATAACTGACCTGAAATTGAACATGCTACACTGTTAAAGACAATGATAGATCTTCTCAGCCTACTGAGTCTCATGATGTTATCTTTTTTTAAATGAGAATATTACACCACATGAAATTGCACCCTTTATGCTAGCTTTTCTTTATATGACTTGGATGTTTTTGTCCAACACAGCTCTCCATTTACATGATTCATATGAGACTGTGCTCTTGTTTTCAGCAGAAGACACCTGGCTGGGAGAGCTCCAGGGCATTAACAATTTGGAATTCCCAAGTATGAGATAACTTGGTTGCCTAAGGGAAAAATTTCTTGTTCATGGCACAAATCTTGTAAGAAGTACTGTGAGATCTTCTCAGTGAAAGGCACTGATTGCCACATTTTTGTTTATCATTATCACATTGGCCTTGATAGAAAAATTTGGGGAAACACTTGCTGCGTGAGAGTTCTACCCATTTAAACGTGTAAAGGAGAATTGTCCCTACCAGCACCTATGAAATTAATCAAAGGCAAAGTAAAACAAGTGGCTAACCTCTTATTAATACATAAAACATTTATCTCCAATGTCTGAATAGCCTTTAATGAGGGTACTAAATGTACAGAACTAACAAACATAATAATGTATTAAGTAATTTTGTTCAATGTCTTTATTTTGATTGTTGAGCATTGAGAAGATTTGCATACCTACAAATAAATAATTCAAAACTAATTTTAAGCACATCTTCAATGGCTCAATGTCACTAACTGTATTAGAAATTGTAGCTATTTATGCTAGAAAGATGATAGCATAAATTTAGCATGACTGATGCCATAATGGCCACTGTATTACAACTAACACAAAAATAAAGTTTTTTGCTGTGTGTAGCTTTATACTTCAATGACATTATTTGGACAATAGATTAGGGAATTAGGTATAACAAATTCGGAAGAAAGAATTCTTTTTTTCCATTTTTTTAGTAAATGGCTTATAAACCTTCCTAAACACATCAAGAGAAGTTAGGTTGTCTTATAAATTATATGATGTATTTTTCAGAAGACTCAAATTTAATCCATATTTGTGTTGCCAACTATAAATTGGTATTTGAATTACTTCAAGTGACATCTTTTTCTCTAAATAATCACTGTATAATCTAGATTCACCAAGTAAGATGAAAACTGATATTCTATGTAAAAGCAGAATAGTGATTCAAATAGATAGCCTAAAATTCCATTTCTAATTCATTAAAATGAACGTTTCCCAGGCCCTTGGATCAGTAAACAAACCTTTGGAAACTTGAACCCCCCCCAAAAAAGTTCAGATCAATCATGAGAAATAAAATGTGTTTATTTACAGTTCAAAAACGTAAATGGATAAGAAAAAATGTTTCTGGCAGTATTAAGCAGCTATATGTCATAAGACTATATGGAAAATTATTAGGGAATATTTATTTTATTCTTTTTTTATATAGGAAAATCTATTCTAAAATAACTAACAGACTATTTCCACATATTCAGGCATGCTTGCATCTTTTTTGTATCCAGGCAGAAGTTCATAAGCTCCTAATTGACCCTGGGAACTGCAGTCAGCCCAGGAAAGAGACTGTACCCTCAGAGGCACCAGGGCCACCTGTTAGAGCTATGGGCTGAGCAAGGCTTGCACATCCACAGTGGCACTTACTGCAGCATGTGTTTGTGCAAAACAAGCACACGAGGTGGTGTCACACTCGTAGTTTAGCAGCGCAAGGGATTTTTGGCATATTCTCGCAACTGGCCTCTAACGGTCCCCAGGAACTGCTGCTTGCTTGTGTGAGGAAACTGCTCATCACAGACCAAGAATTGCAGAGTTGTGTGTTGTGGGAGTACAAGGCAAGCAAAGCTGCCTGACAAGCTTTATGAATGTTTGTTTGAATTTTGTAAGAGAATATTTTCATAGAGTTGTAATCCTTTTATCTCAAAAGGATTGCTGCTTAAATTACTGTTAACAAAATCAAGAGTGGGAGGCAACAGAGGCCTGCCAGTATTAAGAAGATCAAAGCATGCTGGCTATATTTATGCTGCAGGTTTACCACATTAAATTATTTAGGTACTTTAGAAGAGAAGAAACATTTCACTATCAATACAAGAAATATTATATTGTTAACTTTAGTTTAAACTTTCCTTTTTTTCAGGAGAGTGTCTTTAATTTGCCATTATCTCATAAATAAGATTTGAAAAATTATTTCTTTAAAAGAAAACAAAATATCATGGTTTTTTGTACTTGTTTAATGCTTAGGGCAAAGAGTGGTTTCCACATCCAAGACAACCAAATCTTGAAATGAGGAGGTTTCCTGCTTCTTAGATACTTCACTTCTTTCATGTTATAATTACCCCTCATCATATATACAAGGGGAGGCAACCAGTTTTTAAAAAGTGTTAACTGTGGCTTTGTACTTTTTTGTCCTTCTGGTCAGTCACCTGTGCTTTCAAGACACTCGTGTGTCTCTGCCTCAGTCTTCTCTCTCTCCCCTACTCTGTACATCAGCCAGATGAAACTGAGAAGGTTGGTCCAGCCAGCTGGGACTGTGTCCCTCAACACACTACTTGAGCTTTTGGCCAGCTGGGACTTTGTCCCTCAACACACTACTTGAGCTTTTGACCAGCTGAAAGCAACATCCTCAGCAGATTCATGTGGCTCTGTTGGCCACCTCCTTCAGCAGCCGTCAAGCTGGGGAGCTTGCTCCTCTCTCTGAAGCAGACATACTCATACTAGACACAGACCACAGTGTTTCCTACTTTTGCTATTCTTTTCTTTAATCTTTCCCTTAATTTGCCCTTTGGTTTAAAGAACCAGGATCAGAAAGTCCTCAGAAAGAGCTAAAGATCCTCTCAGATCATGTTTTATGTTTTTTTCTGGAGACTGTCAAACTGAGGAATTTTTTTCTTACAAAGAGCAGGAGAAAGGTAGGAACAAATGTTGCTGACACAGGAGTCCTACTTAACATACATATATATTTGTAAATATAAATATATTACTTAAATTTATTTCTTCTTGCCTTCCTGTTTTCATCATACTTAATAAAGCTTTAAAAAGCATTTAGTGATGATTGTTTAATGCAGGACTAAAAAAGCTACAGTCTCTCAGTTTAACCCCATCCCCAGGATCGTATTTAATTGTAATAATGTGCAGTGACAATGTCATGACATTTCCTTTAATCAGCTGGGCTCCCTGAAATTAGCTTCCCTAATTTTGGCCTCTGGTTGCCTACTTAGAAACTTCATGGCAGAAGACAGCAACAATTCATTACAGCCAGTTGGAATAAGGATTTTGTTTCTCTCAGGAAATAGCATTTTAAAATAGGTGTCATATACATAAGCATATATATATATAAAAAAACCCTTTTGTTAAATATATATAGACATACATACACACCCACCCACATGTGTATTTATTTCCTCCTGGATCAGGATGAAAAGTCAGAAACTTGACACTTTTCGTGGGAATGAGATCCCTCTAACATCTCTCTTGATTTGCTAGCTGCCAAACTCCTTTGCCTCCCACCCCTCTGATTGCTTTCCTGGATGCTCAGCTGCCCAGCTGCTGTGCTGGCTTGCTGGCTGCCTGAGGAGCCAGCTGCTCCCACAGGGAAGTGGAGGATCCCGGGGAGCCGGCAACCTGCCCACCCTGCTGCCGGCCAACTGAGTAGTGCCTTGTCAAGGCAGGCTGCCTGGACACCTGTATTATTTCTGTTGAATTTTTTGACGGATTCCTGCAGGATCCATATGTCTTGTTTAATCAGTACTCTCTGATGTCACAGTATTCCTTCAGGGACAAAAACTAACGAGCTTCAGTGTTTCTGTGGTATGTAGAAGTGCTTGTCTCAAATATGTCCTTTAGCTATGACTGCACTAATGCATGCTCAACACACTTTCAAGATGTGCAGGTGTATCAGAACAGTATTCAAATAGAGCTCGAGAAAAAATGAAAAGAGAACCATGTAGGTACTGGAAGATGATGACAGTGAAAGGCACTCAGATATTACAAAAAAGGAGCAAGCAGGGCATTTCAGAAGGATAGAAATGATCTAAGAGAATGGGGGAAATCTGGGGGAATTCCTGACAAGCCAATGTCTTTAGCTTTTAGACATTAGAAAGCTATGAATAGATCAGGCTTCAGAAATGCTCAGAGTAAATTTATAAAAGCTCAGGACTGTTGCATGAGTAGATAATGCAACAGCAAACCCAAGTTCATTGTCCTTCACTTACCTCGGTACCAAGCCAAATACCAATATAAAGCCCTATGCCAGATAAAAAGTTTTGGTTAGGGATTTTTTCAGCTAGTAAATAGCATAAAATCCAACTAACATACCAAACAAAATCTATTTAAGAGAATTCGTATTTCAGAAGAGTGTATGAAATGTATCTGACTTATCTGTATGTGTTACAGGTATGTATTTGGTGACATTTTGTCAATGGTCCTTCTACACAAATTATTCTACTTAAAGCACTATTTCTCTTGTAAATGCCTCTCCCCCAGTTTATAAAAGGTTGTTGTTTTGGTTTTTTACTTCCCTTTTCTGTTGTTCAACTTAACTCTTCCTGTGGAAAGACCCCTTTCTAAGAAACTAAGGTGAATATACTATGTAGACCAATACCTATACCCCTGATCTTCTTCTCCATATATCACACACATATTTTTTTACTTTTTCTAATTTCCTCTCCTACCCCAGCTCAGTATCATTTCTTCCTCTCTACCTAGTCTATTCCAGTTCCTTCATTTCTTCTTCATTTGCTTAAGTTTCTTCACATTATAGAAAAGGGGTGGAGTACAACTTCCTTCCTTCAGCCTATTCAGGATTTTCTCTGTCTTTCCATTTCTTTCTCCCTGCCCTTCTGATTTCACTGTAACAAAATCCTTCCTTCCTTTTAACATGCAACTTTTTGATTTCTTCTTAATCACCTCCTCCTACTCTGCATTGACTCAGACTTTCTTTTCCTCCTCTCTTAACTCTTCCGTGCCTTGCATCTTTCCTTCTCCCTGCAACACTGCTTCTGTACTCACTCAACAGTCCTTTCAACAATTTTTCTACCTCCTCCACCTCCACTCAGCTTGTTATCTTTCCTACTTAAATTTTCTCCTTGACTCATTTAGTGTTATTATTATTATTAATAATAGTAGAAAAGCAGCTTTCCGCAGAGAGCAAAAGAGAAGGTCTCTGCCAATGAACTCAACAATATAAAAAGAGATTATAGAGACAAAGGTGAGGTGAATAGGGCTGCAGAAAGGCAATGGCACCTAATGGGACAATGAAGTCCTTGTTGTTTAGCTCTCCATCATTTTGTTGTTTAACTAATCTTCTACTAGAGGAAAACTGAGCTGGGGATTAAAGTACCTGCGAAGCTCATTCTAGATAGGTAGCTGCTTCAGATAACTGAGTGGGAGTGCTTCAACTGTGTCACTGGAACCATTTGTCAGAGACATCTATATTCTCCTTTCTTTTCCAGCACTGTCTGCAGTATTTATTCTTCTGCCCTAGAGAGCTATAATGTGTCATACAGAAGAAAAAGGGCAGGTTGTTGTGTTTGGGGTTTTTTTAATCTTAATTACTCTCCAAATATTTAGTAGGACTTACATCCAAATAAGTTAAACCTGCTCAGATCAGCTTTAGTAAAGGTCCATATGCTGCAGGCAGGCCGTGTGAGAGGCTATCCCTACTGTTAGTCTTCCTCCTCAAACACCTAAGGGTCTTTGTCTGGGCCAAGAAGATCTGCTTATCTTAGATCCACTAGCTTTAGTAACACATTTTTTTCACAGTGTTTTATAAACTCTATAAAGCATCACATCTGGCAGCTGAAATCTGTTTTATAGTTTTTTATTTAGAATGGGAGTGAAGAAAGGGCTTGGGAAATACAGCCTTTGCCTAGCCTTCAGTCGGGTTTTGCATGTCTTGGTGCTGCCTAGCAGGTGAGTGCTAGCACAGCTGCTGCAGGAACCTTGTGCGGTTTGCCCAGCAACATATTCAAATTCCTGTGATGGTAATGAAATGAGAATTGTGGAGGAGGGAAAACAGGCGATGAGACAGGAGAGATGGAGCAGCAGCAAATGCAGTACTGGGCCCACCTCCCGCTGAGTCAATTCTCTCTCGAACTTCTGGGAAGGAGGACAGAAGAACAGGGCATCTCTTCTTTACAAAGAAGTTTAGTTCCTTTCACACTCCATGCACTAATGAATTGCTCCCTCTGCCTTTGGCTTTTACATTTAGAGAAATATGAGGATATCTTTATCTGTTATTACACATCAGTCAACGTAGTTGAAATGGCTGCTGCGCTCAAATGCTGTTAGGATGGGCAGAGGCCATCATGGTCTCATCTGCAGCCCCATATTTGTGAACACTGTAAGTCAGCATTGCTTCTGGAAGATGCAGTCCTGCCTCTCCCTTGCTACCAGCTCTTCACTGACGTCTCCATGGTATCTGCTTCTTCATATCTACAAGAGGAGTTGTGAGCTGCACAGTGGGCTGCATGGGGAAACTAGCCATTAGGAACTAATTTCAGCTTGAATCAGTATCTTGACCCAGTTCAGCAAGCAACTACTTGAACTCCTGTGCCAGCCTAACAGCTCAAGGGCAGAAATTTGGTGACCAGAGGCATGCAGTGTATGGCATTGATCTTTTTGGCAGCCATTCCAAATTACATTGGTTTTAACTGTGCATGAAGCTACAGGCAAATAATGTAATTTGGTGAGAATTCACTGCCTCAGGAAAACACGCCAAATAAAGAAGGATTTTAACAAGGTATAATAAATGTTCATGTTATTTTCCAGTTATGAAGACAGGAGTAATGTTGAGAGGCAAAACTGAGCAGTGGGTAAATCACTGCAGGTGGACTTTGTAGGCTGTCCTCTCTGTCCTTCAGGTCAGGCACATAACTGCCATGGCCATTCTGGTAAAAAAAAGCCTCTCCAAATAGGCATTTATCACCCAAAAAGCAGTCACCAACCCAAACCAACAAATACCCTTCCCAGTGCCTTGGGATGTTTCCTTAGACAGGGCAAGCCTCCCTTATCCCTGAGCCTTTGATTCATCATCTGGGAATCAGATGCCTTGGCCGCTTGCCAGTGCCTGTATTTTGCTGTCTGTCAGAGCAGGGTCAGCAGCTTTGCTGAGTCTGGGAAGAGGCCATATGCAGGCAATGCTGCTTCTGAGCAGCCGAGGGAGCACCTTTAGGGCTCTCTTAATCTCTAATGCAGCATCACGGTGTGCCTCATATTAATCCTGCCAGTGACTGGGAAGTGTTGATACATCTTTGTTTTTTTCTTTTTTTTCTGCTCCATTTGGTCCTTTCTACACTGGCTGAGTTCCCTTTTTGTTTCAGGATCCACAGTTTTGAGAGAGAGATGACATTGATGTAAAACAGGTTACGTGAATTGAGGAGCCTCTTCAGTGGCACACAGAAGGGGATCCAATGGAAGCTATTAGATAGCACAACTTAGCTCCCATAGGGTCACACTGCCAGGATTTGTGGCAAAAGATGCAATCATTCAGAACACGGAATGTACAACCTCAGCACAACTTCCAGTTTTAATATTGGTTTCAACTAAACTGCAAATAATCTCCAACAACAATACAGCATGTAATTAACACAGCTTGATTTTCTGTCAGTCAATCTTTATTCCATTAAAAATGTCCAAGTCAATTTGAAAAAAAACACCACAGAGAAAAGAAAAAATACCACCAATAACAATAAAAAAATTATTAAAATTGAAACATAAAAAACCATAAAAAGTGTTACTTACTTTGTTTATTAAATTGTCATAGTTCATGTTCCAAGAAACAAAAGTTTAGCAGAAATTTGGTGTGTGCTTAGTATGGCTTTTTCTTCTTTTCCTTGGTAACAAAGAACTTTAGTATATGGCTTTCTGTTTGTTAAAAATACAAGGGATGTGTAAAAAAACTGCATGAGTGAATGTTTGATATTTCAGCTGTAGTGTCATGTGTCATTTTAAATGAAAAGAAAAAGAACAGCATGGGGGATGCATGGCTGAAAAGAGGAAGGCAGGCTCAACCAACGAGAAACTGAGGCTGTTGAAGGAATAGGTAAGGTATTTCAGATGTAGAAGTACCATGACAGAAAGGGAATAAGAAAAGAAAACAAAAAGAGACAAAACTGAAAAGAGTTAGGAAGATCAAGCTCTTTTTTTTTGGTATTACTTTGGAGCTGGATTCTGCAACAATCCAAACTTGCCATACAGGAGAAGGGAAAGCAAAACAAAATGTTTGTTCTTTTGAAACTTATCAGAAAAAACACACTTACATCATGTGTAATTTATTAGTGCCACTCATGATCTTCAAAACCTTCAGCTGGGACCAAGTATATGGCAAGCTCTTTAAAAGGATTTCAAACCTGATGTTAACAAATTAAACAGTTTATTTCTTTTATTTACAAGACCCAAATACATTGATATACCTTGTTATAATGTGATTTTCTCTGTCATTTGCTATAGACTTTTACAAATTAACTGTTATTAAAGGATGGGCATCTTAAAAATAGACAAAAGCTACTATCAAATATTTCTCCAAACTGTTATTTAATTTTGGAGAATTAATAAGAAAGCTGGGGGAAAAAAAAAAAGATAAAGCCATTGGTACCACTGACCCTGTTAACAGAACCGTGCCGCACCTAGAAGTAGTCTGTTAAAAATAACCAGCGGCTGTATCCAAGGGAATTGGGAGGTTATAGGATCACTGCTTACCTATTACGTTTCTGTTGCTTTAACCCCATGTTTTTACTAGCCACCTGATGAAAACAGGGACCATTCCTCAGGCATCCCTTCGATGCCTTGTTTGCTTCAGGAGGGGTAGAGGAGGAAAGGATTGGTGTTTTTCCCTTCCTTTGAGTCACTGGAGACTTTCACAGCTGGAGACAGTATGTCAAAAAGATCCATTATGAATTCATTAAATTCTCAGCTGCTTGGCTACTGTATCATAATCACAGACTCAGATATAAATCAGTCACCAGGGCTGGAGTTATCATGAATTTTTTTCTCTAGATCAGGTAGGTAGAAGTATTCTGATATTCAAAGCAAGGGGATGACCTGCTTCCTCAGGCTGGTTTATTTTAAAAATTCCCTATTCCTGCAAGGCCTTTAGGCTTTGGCATTGTCCTGGGGGGGAGGGGGGGGGTGTTCCCTTATGTTCCTTCAGACATTATAGATTTGTCTTTTCACCTGTTACAGGCATTTTAAATTTGCTCTAGGCTATTTAAAAACATTGTATCATCCAAAGTCTGTAAGGGCATGTTGAATTAGGTCTCTATTGCACTCTTACACGTAATGTCAATTTTATCAACTGAGTGACCATGATGGTCTTTTCCAAATTCATGTTCCTAAATGAAAGAGTTTCCTAACACTAAATTTCTGGTTTCTGAGTAGATATTTTTAGGCCAAACTCAAGGTTCTCTCTGGTAAGCTTGAGTCTTTTGCTTTAACATAGTTATTCCAAACCTAAAAACATATTCTGTATTTGTCTCCAGTTTTTGTTATTCTTCCTGAGGTGTGAATTGGTGATTCAAGTCCAAGACTTGAGCAGCAGTCTCATCAATGAGAAATAGTATTAGTTGAGATTCTTCTTTCTGAACTTCAACAGCATTGCTTTGGCCAATTATGACTCTGGTTTTTGTTTTTTTTTTTTTTTTTCCAGAGCAACTGTTTGTCAGGTAGGAACCCACCCTCAGATAGCTTCACTCTCTGCATCTGGCTGCATCCTGATTGATTTTGCCCTTTTGGTTCCAGCACCCATATTGGCCTGCAACAGAGACCAGTTCTCTTTATTGCTTGTGTGGTGGGTTGACCCTGGCTGGGTGCCAGGTGCCCACCAAAGCCATTCAGCTGCACAGGGGAGAGAAAATACAACAAAGGGCTCACAGGTCAAGACAAGGACAGGGAGAGATCACTTAACTAATTACCATCACG
>VYZV01012921.1:78779-91151 GCA_013401275.1 Pandion haliaetus
CCCGCCGCCGCCCCGGCTCTTCGCCGCCGCCCGCCACGGAGGTAAGAGCCAGCGCGCTGCCCCGCGCAGGGAACGCGGGGATGCCGCCCCCTCCGCCTCCCGTCCCTGCTGCTCCTCCGGCGGCCGGGCCCGACGGCTCCTCCGCCGGGGCAGCCCGCTGCAGGCGGGAGGGGGCGAGCGGAAAGCGGGGCGGGGGGGGTGCGCTCCCCATCCCCGAGGCGGCGGCCCCCGGGGAGGTTTCTGCCTTTGCGGTGGTGGAGCCCCGCTGAGGGCAGCGCAGCCCAGCCCCGCTCCCCGGCGGGAGTTCAGCTGTGGGGGGTACCCGAGACGCAAGGGAGGCGAGGGGCGCTCGGGCTTCAGCACCTTCTGCTCTGCTGGGAGGACAGTTGCGACCGCAGTGGACCTACAGCCCCTCGGAGCGAGCCTTGCAACTACCCTGCGTTGCAACGCAGCCTGCACTGAGGGAGCCCCGTTTCTCCCCAGACTTAGGACTGGTCCTCTGATTCGCACAAAGAGGAAAAATGACTAATCTGAGAGACAGATGTCCGGACTTACTCCTTTAAACTTCCTCTTCAACTTGGCGGGTTCCCATGTGTTGCATCTTTCTACTTTTGCTGGGGCAGGTGCGGGAGGTCCAGGCTGTGCTGGGCACGGGGGCTTGTTTCACCTTCCGGAGGATGCTCAGGCTGGGGCAGGGAGCCCTCTCCAGCACTGGCATCGGTCAGGGCTGGCCGTGACATGCAGGGGCAGTTCAGGGCCAAGCACAGCTGCCTGGTGATATTCACAGAGTGTACTTGGCCAGGAGACCGGGCAGCAGGTCACCTCTGCCGCAGCTGGTTTTGATGCAGAGCCACGCAAAACATTTCCTGCTAGAGTGGAGCTGCCTGAGGGGTTTGTGTGGGTTAGGATGGTGCCGTCCAGCAAGGAGATTATAGTGACTGTCTTTTGGCTGTAGCCCACTAAGATTTTTCTCTTGTTGCCTGCCTGCTGGAGAGAAACCAAGGTGAGGAAAACTAGGGAAGTTTGGTTTCTTAGGGATTTGTATCCCTGGAGAGCACACTTGTGGCTGATGGCTGGTCATAGGTGAGGTCGAGATGCAGCCCTCCCCAAGTCACACTGGTAGACTTGCTCTTCTCTGTCCAGTGGTGTGTTTTAAAGGAAATTAAACCGCATTTCAGAAAAACGTGAAGTTGGGTGGACAAGTTCAGAAGTTGGCAGGTGAGTAAGTGATTGGTAGGGCAGGCACTTGTGCTGTGAGATTGCTTCACAGTCTAAGGAAACTGGACTAAAAAAAGACAAATCAAGCAAAAAGTAATTAATATTCTGGCCTTGGAAGCTTCTGCTGAGTGTGATCTGCCCCAAGTGCCGAGCAGTCCATCAATAAGGGCTTGTAGTGTCGCAGCAAACTTCCAGATATTCTTGCTTTTTCAGAGTGTTAAGTCTCTGGTAGTTAAAGGAAAGCCAGCCCAAACCAGATTGCCACAGATTTGTTTGCTGGCTGGAAAAGATGCTGCTGGTTATCAACACGACTGGTCATGAGTGATTACTTACTGTGGCTTGAATTCTTTATATGCTGTGAGCAAACCCTCAGTGTATACTTTTCCAGGAAAAAAAAAAATGTAAAAAGGTTCTTTTCAAGGCAGAATACTTGAAGCCTTACATGTGTCTTCCTTTCAAGAAAATGAAAGATAGAAAAGTATAAACCTGAGAGCAAGCGATAGTTACTAGTATTGGGTGGCTTGAGGAAAAACTCTATTGTGGACAACAATATCGCCCATTTGAGATGTTTACTCCTAACTAAATAGTTGTATTGAGCTAGAACATAGAAAGCGTATATATTTCACAACATTTATATAACTTTGAAGGGGAATTTTCTTGAATTCATCAGAATTATACATAAGGCGGCTTTGCTTTCTATTAATTGTTAGTTTTAGTAACTATTGTATACAAAAGGAGTGGAACTTCTGAACATCCTTAGAGGAGTTCTCCAGTTGTCCCTGGCATAGGTGCAGGCAGCCACAAAGGTAGCTTTCTCTCTCTCCAGCCTAGAAAGGGCAGATCTACAGTTTAAATAAAAGTGAAGTTTTCATATTAATTCCATTTTTTATAACAAACAGCAGGGATACAAATTAGTACCTGTTGTGATGGGGTGTGTTTGTTTTCTGGGATAGAGAACTGTGCTTTTCTTACAAGTCATCAACCCTTTTCTTACAACTTGTGTCACCAACACATTAACAGCAGCCTTTTACTCCAGCTGGTAGTACCTGAGTGTCAGCTGAAGAGAACAGTTCATCTTCCCATCAGTCAGGAAAGGCGTTGCATTCAGTTGAGTGCTCAGCCAAGCATTTAAAACCAGAGTTACATATTATTGCTTAAAATCAAACCCAAGTGTCTGATTTAAAAGAAAATTGAGCAGCTCAATTGCTTCTTTTGTTTGAAACAAAAAGCATCCAGAACGGTGCCATATACAGACCAGAGCATGCAAGGAGCATCCCTTCTGTGTGTTTTCTCTTTTTTCTTTTCTGAGGATGCTACTCCGTATTATCAATGAGCTGAATAGCAGGAGGGCTGAAATGTGCTTCCCCTCCTGTTCTTCTGTTACCCTCACTCTGAGGACCAGTTCCAGCTTTAGTCTAACTGCATGATGAGCTAATTCAAGTCACTGAGCCTCACCTCCACACACCCCTTTCTTTTCTTTTATTTCATTTGGGGGCTTGGTTAGCTGCTTGCATAGTGAGGCCTGGAGTGCCACTGGATGAATTTTAGGAGCAGCACAAGGCAGGTGGCTGGAGCACATGACCAGGGGTGAGGTTTGAGAGGGGGTGGGACCTCCTCCTTACTGCCATGGGGACCTGCTCATTTAGCTCCGGCCATAATGGAAAAGCACAGCATCATAAGGTGTCTTCAGTGAGGTTGGAAAAAGGAGGGTGAGACGCTGTCAGGCATCCTACAGGTACCACTTGTTTATAGATACATACATAAGATGTAAAAGCAAGAGTGGTTGGTCTGTGATGCCCCACCTGGATGTGGCTTGCAGGCGTTTCAAGGGCAGGTCTTGGGCTAGAGCTATGTCACGGGAATAACAGCTGTGCTCTGCTTCCTGCAGGTTCCTTGGGGGGCAAAGGGGCACGACAGCACTGAAATAGGATGGACACTCAAACCTGTCCTGCCGTGTTACAGCAGTGAGCTGCTGTGACCTGCCTGGAAATGACTCTCTAGGTCTTTTTTTCCCCCTTAATAATCAGGGACATATTCCGTGTCGTGTGCTTCTTGGCCATATGAAGATTTGTATAATGTATCTTGTAGGACCCAGAAGGACACCCACATAAGCAATAAAGACACCAGTTTCACCATCACTTTAGCTGTCTTAACTTACCTCTTTTATCCCTGCATGTTCAAAGTCTTCTCTCGCACAGAGCTGTACCTGTTTTTCTTGGTGACCTGATTAATGAGAGTGAGCACTTACTCTGAAGAGTATATTTGGAAGAAATAATGTATTTCAACTAACTGAAAAGCAATCTTGAACTTTTGCTAGGATTTCTAGTAGGATGTCACTAAAAATACAAGCTGTTCCTTTGAATTATTATATCTAGTGGGATTAAATTTTCTGTCACAACATCCTTTACTTGCCTGATTTTCATGAAGTTTCTGTCCTTGAGTGTGTGGTTTTTTGTGCTAAGTGTCTCATAAAGCTTAGTGATGAAAGCTCCTCAATGGGCAGCCTTTTTCATAACTATCCCCTGCTTCTGATGTGTAACTGTGGTCAGTTTTTTTTTTTTTTTACAAAGAACCGAAATAAATATTTTCACAAAGAGAGGATTCAGCATCAGGTTATTTTTGAATGTCATGTTGGGGGAACTAGAATAGTTTGTCATTCTTCTCAGATTTTCTTTGCTACCTTTATCCATTCACTTTCCAAAGAACCAAAATAGCTTCCGTGTAATTAGATTTAAAGAAGTCTTGGGAAATAAAGAAGTCTGCATTAACTGTTCTTTCCTTACATACTCCCCATGACAGTGGAGAAATGGGCTATCTAAACTTACAAGGGGTAAGGTGCTGAAATTTGTCTTTGTGCTGGGGGACCAGCAAGACATTTTAAAACATTTTGATTAGTTATTTTTCAGACATGAAGGAATGAAGATAAATATTGCTCTCAATTTACCACTATGTTCAAATTAGCCTCCTGAGCATATCTACTTCAGATTTAGAATAACATATCAGAGAAGAGAATCTGGCCCTCAAACTATTTAAACTTTGAGGTTAAACTTAAGAGTTCAGTTTTATGCCAAAAATTTATTACACATCAGCAGAAGAAAACTGTAAGTTGTCCCATGACATGGTGCTAATTTAACCATTATTCATAATAAGTTAGGTTTGAAAGATATGTTTGAGGTTTATTTTAGTTTATGGTTGAATCAAAACCATGTAACCTTATGTAAGGCATAAGAAAGGTTTTGTTCTTTTTACGCACTTAAAAAATCTCCTGTAGGTGTAGTGATAGTTACAGCTCGAAGTCCGTAATGCTGGAGGACCTGCTGTGCCTAATACTAAACTACTTCAGTGAATGTAATTACAGATCTGGAATAAAAAAAGGAGTCCACTGAGGAATGTAAACCTTGTCTCTAGGAAATTAAACTGTATGGTACGGCATAACACAGAGTTCTTTGTAATACTTATGTCTTGTCCAATTATTATTCCTATTAATGAAATAGTGTGGGGTTTGGTTTTTTTTTTTTGCGTTCAGGAGGCTTAAAAGAAGATGAGAGTTAATAAAAATGACATTCTGCAAAGTCACGTTTACCAAAACAGAAATTACCTCAGAAATTAGTAGAAGAGTGGACTAAATTGATTTAAAAGAAGAATAACTGTTACATTAAAAAAATAAAAAAAAATTTTGTTGGTTTATAGTAATTATTCCTGATTCCATATCTGAAGTTTTTGAATAAATTATTTTTACAGTGAAGTTGGTGGGTAGGTTCTTCTGGAACAGAACCAGGCAAATATATTCTTCTTTCAAAGGCTTAATATAATCTGTATGCCAAATGGTTAAGGGACTTATTTTTCTTTATTTTTATTGAGACCAACATGATAGGCAAATAAATTATAACTCTGCATATTCAAGATACAGTAATTAAAGGAAAATGTATTCTCATAAATCAACAAACTGAATGAATTGTCGGGTAGCAGAATCGTTGACCTCGGGTCTCCCCAGGTGCTTTCTGCCGGAGGCTCCAGGTAGGGCCATTCTCCCCGGCTGTGTCACAGAGCACATTTTTAACATCTCGTCCTGCCGTATAGATGTGGCAGTCTATATGGCAGTCTTCATGGGAGAGTGCAACTGACTTGGGTACTGGAAGCAATAAAGATGCCATAGGATAATATGCTGCCCAGGCCAATGGTTACTGAGGCAGTATCAGAGGGGCTGCGAGGATCTCATGACACCATAATGCAGAAATATGAACAGTCCCAATGAGTTCAGTGGAAATAACCATTATCTCTGCTCGTACCAGGATTAGGTGTCAGTTCTCCCCCCAAAATACAAATAGGCAGGATAGATTTTTGTTACCTAGTGTTTCATTTGGGTGGGGAGAAAGAATTACTTTTCATCAGATGTATTGATAGCATTTTGATATCAAAGCCATCCTCAAAATTTTGATGATAAATTCTCCTGAACAAATTGATACTGGTCACTTTTTAATGGCCCATTACTTAGTGTTTCCTGTAACAAATACATAGTTCCACACACCAATAGGTTTAATTCTGACAAGTGCATATTTGTAACTGTATTTGCATTCATAAGCATATTTTGCTTTTTCCACCATTTTTGCTGTTTTTAATAGAATGAGCCTTGACTTTACTGCCTTGCACTCAGGTCAGCTGTTAATTATCCCCAGCATTTCCTTCCAGAAAGTGTTACTTTTGTACTAGTTCCCCAATCTGCAAGACGTCCGGGATCTCAATGCCTCTAGTTTGCACGCTGGCTTTCTTCATTTCTAATTCAAGTAAGTCCCAAATGCTGCAGAGAGTATATTCTTTCAGCCTTCAGTTCCACACAGGTGCTTGGATCTGTCATTGTGTCCCACTCCTTCATGGTTATGACGCCTCTACGACCTCTAACCCTGCTGCTACGTTTCTTTCCTTGACTGCCTGGGTTTTTACATGTATTGTGCACTATGCCTTGTAATAGCAATATTGTGTTTTTGGCAAACATGACTGCCAGGCAGTAGAGGTAGGCCGCTGAACAGAAGGCATCTGAAACCTAGGATAAGACAGAAATCTTCCATATCACAGTGGAGAATGTCAAGCCCATGGACCAACACTGACAACAGATGAGTGAGTGAGCAAAGACAAAACATAGTTGTTACGTTCGTGGAGGTTTAGTTTATAATGAAGTCCATCAGAGTAGACCTTCAAATGAAATAATGATGCTGGCTCTCCAAGGGGCTCTGCTCTCACTTCCTTTAATCACAGCGCAAACCGAGGGTGCTTGATACCTTACAGTATCGACCTGATGTTGTGCACTGTCCTGGCATGTGAAGGGAGAAGCCTTGTGGAACTGCGGTACGCCGGGCAGCAAACGTTTCGGATGGCACTATGCTCTGCCAGGAGCAAGATAGGATGTCGGCATGTGGAAGAGCTTTTTTGTTGAGCTATTCTGTACAAAAAGTCAGTGACTTTTTCTTTATTCAGTGTGAGGAGATCTTCTGGTTTTCGTTTTAGTTCTATTTCCTATTTTTATAAAAATTGTATTTAGCATGACAAGAGGCACGATTACTAATGTGTACAGTTCTAGCTGCAGAAAAGTGAATATCAGAATTTTCACTGAATTACACCAGGATTGGGCCTGAAGTACACCAGGACTCCTCCAGTATGCAGGGAAGCGAAAAACAAATAAAACAGAATTTTCACTTCAAAGTAGATCCAAGTGCATAACTGTCTGTAACTCAGGAACTATAGCATGCATTTTGAATTAGTCTAGCTTGGCCTTGAGCCTGTGAGCAAACTGTAGAGATGATATATTTTGTATTCCTTTTCTTTACTGTAGGCATGATTTGATTTTTCAATCAAGAAAGAATGGCAGGTCTCTGTGTTTTCCTGGTTTGTTATTTCAGGTGTTAATCTGCTAGGGAACGCCTCTGAGAGGTGGGTGAATGGTAGTGCACAGGTGTAAGACTTTGCAACATGTTTGTTTGGTAGATATGCTTTAGCCTTGGAAATACACTGCTTCATGTCTGGAGATGATGCTGATTTTTAAATACGTGTTTATACAGGGAGAAAGATATAAAAAGATGAGAAGCGTAACCATACATACATACATATATATGGGCACACACGCTTATGTTTTAATTAATGGGTTTTGAGGGCAATTTGAGGGAGAATGATGCGGTGTTTCACACCTACATGTGATTTGAAAGTTACAAAGGTGGCTTATAAATGTAGACTGTATTTTCCAAAGTGCTTAAAACAGCATAAAAATCATTGCGTAGTGGTAGTCATTGTGCAAAGCTATAAGCAAAACCTCATAATCATTGAGGGACCCGAGAAAGATGCACCATCTAGAAAAATAACCACTGGAAGGCTGCAGAGAGAGGAGGAGGCTGGTTCTGTGTCTAAAGTATATGCACTGCCACTATCCACATTGGGATCGTTTTATTCTTAAAGAAGATCTCTTCAAGTGACCTGAAAGTAGTTTGTAGGAGGGGTAAAATATTCCCCTTATTAACACTTACCTGTTTCCTAGAGAACTAAAATTTTCACTAGTGTTTATCTGGTACTTTTCACTAAAGTGAAAAAAAAAGACTTAAAGGTGAATAAATCTTATGTTACCGTTTTGGAAGACTTGCTTTAAAACATACCAAATAAATGCACTTCAATAGCCATAGTAAATACCTTCTTTTTCAGTAGAGGTATTCCACTGATGTTGTACTGAAAAATAATTTTTTTTGATAATTTGTTCCTTACATTTGGTTTTGATGATGAGGGAGAATATTAAAGCAGACTGTTCAAAAAGAATATAATGGTTTCTGAATGTATGCACACATGAACAGCGTTACATGGGACGAGACATTTTTTTAGTTGGAAAAAAATGTGTTCTCTGGGACTTTTTTTTTTTTTTGCTTTGACCCTTAAGCAATTGCATATACTCCCTGCCCATGAGACCACAACCGAAACTTAATTCTGCTGAAGGAAATATGTCAAAATGAAACTTGCAAAATGACTTGAAATCAGGAGAAGATACGTGATGGAAAGCATTTTGCCAGAAAAAGTGCAGCTGATCTCCTGTGTTAGCCTCAGTTGATGGTTAGGCTTTTCTATTCAATTTAAGGGTGAATGATTCATTTTGTCACTTGTGAGTTAGAGGTTACTACTTTAGTGGATGTCCTGCAGGCTATTCATTCGTGTTTGGGGCATTTTTAATGTTGGTGAATTGGAAAACAGTTACTCCAGTGAGGGAATTGATTGACTATTGATTACATACTGAGGGTGCAATTCTTTGTCTGCAGGGTATAAACAAGATTTAACACATGAAGGATCCAAGCATTTGATTGGTTAGTGGCCATTTTTATGTTACCCGATGTTTTATTATGTCTGCTGGGCAAAAAAATATTGATGTGCAGTGCTCCACTGATTTTACTAAAACAGTGCCTAAAAATGTGTTTGCTTAATACAGGCTTTAACACCAATGGAAAATACTGTTTGGGGTTACAAATTGTGGCTACTTTTTAATCCTAATACTTTGTTTTCAAACATACAATTAAAATGGTTATGTAATCAAACAAAAACCACTTAGGTTAAAGGCACAACTTTGCATACTAACAATATTTAAACTTTTTTGATAAGGTTTCTTTTTTAAAGCCTATTAGGTCTTTTTTTGTCAATTCAAGTAAATTGGTTAGATTGCATTTTAGTACATGTTCTCTTACTACATGTTTTGATATCTGTGTCTTTGGCTTAAAGAAAACCATTTAAAGTTGCATCAGTAAAGCAACTATTGTCACGTTGACAGCTTCAGGAGTGACATGGCACAAATCTACTTAAGGCTTTGCTACTTAAATTATTTATGTTCTCCTTTTTACTTGAGCCTGTAAAATAAAGGTGAAAAGCAAATAAAACCCTGCTGGAAAACAGTCAGATGCCTTTTTTCCTTAACCTTTACTGTTTATGATATCAAGCTGTATGTGATGTGTTTCAGTAGAAGGAACCTTTGAAATGAAGTGTTAGGAAATGCATCCTCATCAGTATATGTGGCAGTAGTGGATATATGTGCTAGATTAGTAAAACCCTTAAATCCCATTGGATTAAAATAAGCGAGGAGATAGCTGTGATGTTATTACTGTAATTGTGATAGAGTAATTACTTCTTCCTTGTCTGTTAATGGCATAGGATGCCTAACACGTGAGAGACTGCTCTTTTGCCACTGAAATTTTAAATTAGGAAAAATATTTTCAGAACTCACCTTCTACATGGTGGACAAAGACTTAAGTCCAAAACATGCCAATGTGAGTATTTCTTGTGGTCTCCAGAGAAATCTTCTAGGTCAGAAGACAATCTAGAGCAGGCTAATCACTTTCATTTTATGCTGTTGGCCTAGAATTTGAGTGGACCTGTTGGTCAGTACTAATTTAGCAAGATACCGCATACAATTTGTGTTTCCCATTATTATATGATCAAATCCCAAGTTTGCAAGTAAAGTTAACATACACAGATTTTGCCCCTTCATTCAGTAACAAGATACTTTTCTAGATGTCAGGCAATTTTCTGACTTTCAGAAAAGGGATTACTACAGAATAAATCATTTGTGTGGGTAAGATGTGCACAGGTGCAGCAAATTGAACACCCAGATGTACTGTTTATGAACAGGGTAAGTCTACACCACCTGCATGGTGGAGTCACTCCATGTGTACGTTTGTGGTTCAGCTGCATGGGACTATAGAGGGATCCCTTATCTAAGCTGCAGTCAGGGCTTTCAAAATCCTTAAAACAGATCCAGACTGCATATTTATACTGAAGTCCACTGACCCAGAACTGAGCAGCACCTCCAGAAAAGCCTTGCTTCTCCTTTTGTTCGGGATAGGTATTGCTTTCTTGTCAGAGCAAGGAGTGAAATTAGTAAATCTGGCGATTAAATAATACTAACAAGGTAAGTCTTATGTTAGAATAGATAGAAAACCTCTTGAATGTTACGGGTAACAGTTCCTTTTCTCCGCAGTTACACTCTCCATCTCAGAGTACCAGAATATTATAACAGTAAGAATAGTGTTAAAAAACAGAGAAACACTATAAACTTGCTCAGTCCCAGTATACAGAAAGTGTTTTCTGTTTTTTATTTAAGGCCAGCACTTTCTGCTCAGCGCATTTTGGCCCACTGAAATACATGGTTTGCATATATTTTACACCTGCTTATGATCCTCAAAGATAAGACCTCCAATATTAGTATGTCTATAATAGCTCACTACGTTTGATGCATTTATGTGTAATACTCAAATATTTTTATCCCAGTTATCATTCATAAGATGTCTTCTTATGTAACTGTGAATAGGGTAAAATGACCTTAGCCTGAGTACAAACATGGCATATGTTCACTGGGAACACCTTTAAGATAGCAATTTAGAATAAAGTACTTGTAAGGGAGAAACAGTGGATTATTAATCTATTATGATAGTTCTGAATCTGTTCTAGTTTGGAAGGAAATAGAAACATTTCTAAAATAAGCACAGGAAATGTAAAGTACAGTTAAACATTACCACTTGCACAGCACTGAACCTGGAGCCTATTCATATTTCAAAAAGAGCAGGGCTAATTAAGCTCTCGCAAACTCAATTCTATTTCCTTTCACTCTGATAGAGTTTGCCTATGTTTGTCAGTGCTGAGTTTGGCTTGTATGCAGTTAAGCACATGTCATCAGCTTTCATTCAGATGATTCAACTAGTTTGGATATTGCTTTTGATGTGTTGCAGCTGTTCTTGTGTTTAATTTATGCAGATATTCTAGAATCTACATTTATTAGCAACCATGATAGCTAAACCAGAATACTTGCATAGAGAGCTGCAGAATTACAAGAAGTGAATTTCCTCTTCAAATTTATCAATGTGTAGTCTCTATATCTCATTCTAAGAGTGGTTCTGCCTTCAGTCAAGAGCTCTCCAATAACTTTCCAGGCACAATTTCAAGTCTCTGGATTCAGCTGAAATATCTGCCTTGATAGTTCAGTGATTTCAAATAGCTGATAGATGAATGAATGGAAATTGTTATCTGTTACATAAAAACCCCTTATGAATAGGAAAAGATAGCTTCAGTAAATTAATGTCTTGAATAGTTTGACCAGTCTTACCTATACATCTCATTATTTTCAGTGAATTATCCTTTTAAAGTTTAATGAACAATTAGTATTGTAATACATCTTTCCTCTTGGAAAGAATGAAGTACATATTCACAGCTTAGTATTCAAAATAGTGAGGGTTTCATAGTGCCATACATTTTCTCATTTGAATTGCTCGAGGGATATCCTAATGTGTTTATTAGAATCTCTTGGGAAAAAAGAGAGCTCTTTTGCATAAACTCATACATCAGGTCTGTAACTGTTTTGAGATTTTTTCTTTTACTTTTCAAAATAGATATGTACTTCAGTGTTTTCCATGTTCATATCTCTGACAGGAGAAAAGAAGAAGGGTTCTTTCGAATTATGCACATAGTGCTTATCTGTATGTGTGTGGTGCTGCTCAAGAGGCTCGCAATGCAAAGTATAGTTGCTAAATTCTTTTTTAGATTTTTCAAATGTAAAACTTGTCAGAATATGTTAATCTAGATCTATATCCATTCCAGTTCTGTTTTCTAGAGTGATATCTAATAGTAATAGCAGAAAAGTCATCATATACACTACATTTGGCATATTTCTTGATCCCACAGCATTTTATGATGGAAATGGATTTACAGAGTGGGAAAAAAAAGAAATCCATGCTTCTTAATGTTCTTTTGCCAAACAAATATAAAGGTCTCCACAGGCAAGGATTAACTAATACAAATATGCTTTCTGAGCAGCTATTGAAGAATTACTAATAAACATCATTATAGCTAAGTTCAAGATATTCATCCTTGTAAATATATCCTGTTATAATTTCATTTCGGTTGGCTGAAGCCCGAGGAGAAGCCAATGTTTCAACCTCTTTGTTCAAGTCTTAATGAATTATTGGAAAGTGGCTGATTAGAAAGCATTGAATCAGAAGGGGCCGCTGCATGCTGAATATTACCGTCTTTGATGTTGTTTACCTCCCAAGTTGACTCATTTCCATGGCCAAAAATCTTGGTACGCAAAGCTGTGAGCCTGCTTTGCCTGGGCCATTATATCCCAGTGCACGTCTGGAGGTCAAATGT
>VYZV01012921.1:91205-121277 GCA_013401275.1 Pandion haliaetus
AGGTAGCTATTTAGTGAACGTTTTAAGTGTTCATTGAAGCTCACACCTTAGAACAGGATTCTGCCCAGAAATGGGGCACAACTGTATTGTAGCTAAAGGGGATACAACAAAAGAAGTGGGATGCCCAAGTAGAAGTTTAGTTTTTCCTTAGACTAGACACGCTTTCCATACTTGCTTCCCTACCTTGTTTCTATGTGGTGGATCTGCTTTCTTCCTGCTTCTAGTTGCTTCTGAACTCAATGCCTCTTCAGCTGTCCAAGGCAGAGTCTACACTGTAATGTGAAAGTATCTGTTTGTGACACTCAGGCCACTGCACTCCGCTCGGTAAGAGTTTGGGCCTACACTATCTACTAGCATATACTTGAGCTTTCTTTTCCAGAGAGCTCTAGATTTTAGGTAATGAAACCTGAGTACAGGCATAAGGGATAAGGATGTGAGTGCATCTCATCTTGAGACTGGAGTCAGATCCTTGACTAATTCCTTGACAATGTAAACATATTCAAAGAGGTAGATGAGGTTTGAGTAAGCGGTGCTGTGGCTTATCTCCACTGCTTCCCACAGCATACTGATGTGAAGATTCACATTTCCCAGCAGATCAGTTCCACGCTGGGATGCTGCCTAAAGTAAACCCAAATAAGAGCAGCAATAAACTACATCCTGGTCTTTTCACCTCCATTAAACCAGTCTCATTTAAAGATCTTTTCATTGTGTACATCACCTAAAATAATGTAAATGGAACAGCCATTAACCACAAAATTCCTGGCTCAGGCACTGGTCGACAAACACTCTGATCAAACTATGGTTTTCTTCAGTCGATCCTGCCTTCAAGGTACCCCTTAACACATCCTCTGCTCTCTTGGGGTGGAGAGGAGGGTTTCAAAAGTTAGCTTGCTTGGATTGAGGGTCTTCTCTTTAGGGATGACCTTGCAGTATGATCAAATTCTTAAGCATGTCCTGCACAGATAGGAGTGACCTATAGTTTAAGGGTTCAGAGTTTTTGAGATGTCTCATTGGTAACATGCCTTGGACGGATCCTCAGTTTTAAGTTTTCTGAAATACCGCAGAAGGAGCATCACAGCAGACTATGTTTTCAATTTATTTACAGTAGCCTCTGGATTACTTAAAATTAGCCAGATAGCTTTAATTTGAAGAGGAAAGTATCAGGCTAAGAATATTTGAAGCATGGTAATGAGGGCTGTAGCCAGGCCTCTTACTCTTTCACATTAGAGGATGGGGAAGGTTCGGAGGGTGTAAAGGAAGAGGAAATAACATGAAAGCTGGTTTTGCCGGACAGGTAAAGACTTATTCATGCTGGGAGAATTTCCAGCTGGGAAAATCCATGGTTGTTATAGCCTTTGTGCCACCAGAATAGAAAAAAGGGTTGGCTCAGAGAAGAGAATCTGGCTCAAAGAACTTAAAATAAATATCAGATGTCAAAGCTGTGACTTAATTGTTTAGCTAAGTAGATCATGTGAATTACACACAGATTGAGGACCTGGTTTTGCTTCTGTTGAAATCAAGGAGAACAGAATCAGGCCATACTCTCCTCCCAGTGTCTTTCAGCCTTCAAAACTATGTTATTTGAGAGTACGACAGCACCTAGAATCATTTCTTGTACCAGTCGGGAGTCCAGAGAGCTGCTAGTACACAAGTACTTTGTGTTTTATTACTGTAGACATAAGCTAAGACTCTAAACAGAATGCATTTCCTTAGTTTTTGTTGTTTTTTTATTTTAAAATTTGACATTCAAACAATGGCTTCTGTGACTCTAACCATGCAAATAGGAACTTCAGGTTCAGGCATTGGTTTCTGACAGTAGCCAATTTCAAAGAGATACATCGATATGTACATGTATTTTCCCCCTTTTAATGCAGTCTCAGATTACAGCTCTGAGTCTCAGAATTAGACCTACTCAAAGACATTAGCTTATAAATATCACCTTGAGAAACTGTAGTTCTGAACACCTTATAACTTTATAGTGAAAATTTGTTTTTTCTTCCTTAATGAACATATAAAGGATGTTTGTTACCTTTATGAATAAAAGGAAATAAAACATTTATTTTCTTATGTTGTTACACTATTGCATATATGCTTTAGCGATTTAAAATTCTTTATTAAATAAAACCCCCCATGTTTAATCATGACGGCTTTGCAGGAGTGAGGAAACTATCAGAAGAAGGACAGTGGCAGCTGAAAACTTGAAAGGATTGTTTAGTTATAATGAAAAATAAATTACCTGGAGCTGAGTGACAATCTTAAATTCAGGAAGAAGGGAAAGATTTTGGGAGGAGGCTTCACATGTGCAATTGAAAGTACATTTCCGTTACCTGGTGAAGAGCCTTCACATAGTTCTGCTGACAGGGTGAAATATTGGTAGACAGGTGACAAAGAAAATGTTTGGAAAGATCTACAACCAATTTGCAGACTGACTTGTATTTCTGCAAATTCTGTCAGGATGATGAATGGCTGTTGGTACAGCATGTAACTGATGATACTATAAATGAATGGAGCATAGAGAAATTACTTACGATCATATTTCTGGACATACTGGGAAGATACTGTGGGAAATATTCTGATTTAGATAGGGCAGTTTTTAGGTGCTGGTTTCTGCATTCACACTGCAGAGGGCATCAGAGGGTGGCAATCATCTCTGTACCCTGGCCAAGCAGGGTTCAGCCTTTCCAAATTCATGCTGATGATAATACCATTGCTGTAGTCTTTTAACCAGCAACAAGGTGTGATTTCTTTTTCTGAGAAATTAAAGTACAGTACAGTGTCCAAGCACTTAGTGAGCAATTACTTTCCCTTCAGAAATGGTGAGTTAAGCAAAGAAAAATCAAAGTTTGAGGGGAAGAGGAGGAACAGAGTATTACCAGTGTTGAGAAACCTGAATAGATCACAGCAGGCAAAACTATCCTCCCCATCCTCTGTCCGCCTATCCTGACACTTCAGATGTGATTAAATGCTTCTTCTGTAGCTCGAGTGAGTTAGCTCCCTCCAGCCTCCTTCCCACAGTTCAGTGCCCAGGCTTGGAGGAGCCAACTCTAGGGATAATCTGTTGCCCTTAAGAGGGTGTTGAACTGGAGGCTGGCAACCCTTTTCAGGCTGTAAATAGTCATTGCTCTGCTGAGGTAGAAAGGCCTCCCTGGAATTAGTGTTCATGCCATTGGTTGTCTTCATAGCAACGATTGCTGCTAACTATTCTTGTCACTCTCTGTTCCCACTCGCAGCTCAGCGGAAACCAGCCAAGGCAAGGAGACCAAGCGGAGCGCAAGGGAGGGGAGAGGGCAAAGTGCGATGGCTGGGCAAGAGTAGGGCATGGGCAGGGAAGAGTGGGGACAGCAGCTGGCTAGGTCCTTCCCATAGATGTGAGCTGGTCTTTATCACCCTCCCATGACTGCAAGTCAACCTTCTCTGCTGCTAAGACTACTGGAGAGACTTAGTTAAAAATAGTTCTCCATAGCTTCTGAAGAATTGACCTAGGTATGGGTGAAGGCAGGAATGGTAAATATGTGTCCTTCTCCTGTGCCTTTTATCCTGTGAAGGTGCTCCAAGTGATACAAGATGAACACCATGCGTGTTTCTCCCACTTTTGTTCTCTTACTCCTGGATGTGTTTTCCAGCTTCTTCCCTTGTACTGTCACAGGTGCTTTCACTTTGTACAGTATGGTAATGTGGATCACAGGGAGTGGGAAGCTGAGACAACATGAACAGTTGTGGTGTCTCAAAAGATGGTCCTGTAAGTTCAAGTCAGAAAGTTGGGTTATAAAGGAAAGAACTTTCATATCTTTTCCAAGCAGCAGCATAATAAAATGAAAAAGAACAAACTCAAGTAAAATTAGTATGTATTTGCTTTATTTTCTCTTACTGTTTTGATTTTGTGAGTTTCTGTTGAAGGACTGATTTCATCTGAAGCATAAAAATACCCTAGAGACAAAAGTTCATGTCAGAGGACTTTGTATCACTTCACATCCCTTCACTTGCATGAAAGAAGGCAGGTTTCCCACAGACTGTGCTTGGGAGGGACTGTGTTGGGAAGAGTGCCATGATACTAGCTGTAGTAGCACAGGAGCTTTGACTTGGGCACTCTGCTTTCATTATGTCCTGTGAGATCCAGTAGAGAGGTACAAGGATTATGGGACTACAGGTCTCACTTTCTTAAAAAAGAGGACAAAGTTCAGTTTCATTCACTTTCTACCACAGATGAATGGTGAGAAAACTGCAGCAGTGAAGAAAATTTAGAATACAAATGAGTACATAACGCCTTCTGAGGCAGCATCACAGTTGTGGTTCTGGTGTTTCAGAAAGAGAAACTTGAAAAAAGCAGACTGTTTTAAAAGTTATCTGTCTCATGATGTACACCAAAGTTTAATTACTTTTCTTGAAAACAGCAGTGTTTTATGATCTGAAACATCCAAAAAGGCTCTAGATAATGGATATTTTTTCATAAAAACTAACTGAATCAGTAGGATGTTACTTATGGATTTACCCTGTGCTAGAAATGTGGCAAGGAGCTTGAGACATTTAATTTCGAATCCCATGGTACCGCTTTGTAATGTAGTAATAAATAAATTGAATTAATTCGGAAACTAACTCCATTTAATGATTTGCAGTAAACAAAGAATGAGGGAGTTGTTAGTAATAAAACACTATAGTAAACAAATGTATTTCTTCTCAGGGTAAAAGAGCAGGTTTTGCATGGTTCATTGTCATATATTTACAAGCTTGCATAGTCTTTAGGTAAGACTTAGAATTTAATCAAAAGGACTCCATAGGGTCAGGAGTAGTAGGGATTCCAGGAGAAATTTGTCCTTCTTAGGTGCTCGTAGGCCATGACCCAATGGGGATAATAGCACATAGAACATAACTGAGACAGTTACTTGTGGAATTAAAGCTAGTATTTCACACTTACAGTCATATGCCTGGAAACTATTGGATTTATTATATCCAACCATCTACTATTTTAGGCAACACATCCTAGAATCTTGTTCATAATCTTTTTGAAGAACTGGAATGTGCCTAGCTAATGTAAGACTTGTCTTGCCTGTTTATCAGCTAGCAGAGATAAATAAATATCCCTTTCTTCTTGAAGAAATGTCCAAGTCACATTAGCCTTGCTTTTTTGTGTTACTATTTCTATTATATTATAGTATGTACAGAATCTTCTATACTATTTTTAACAGTGTGTTGCTAAAGCTTACTGCCCCATTGCTTAAATAAAGGCTGTACATCCAACTGAAATCAAGTGTCTAAAGTTAGTCATATGTTTTCTTGGTACCCACCTGAAGGTCCCTGTAATAACAATACAGCTGAAAAATATTTGGATCCAAAAACCTTTCCATAATTCCCTTGTGGTTACATTAATGGGGTGTTGATGGGTGAGGAGGACTACGCAGCCATCAGTGAGAGTGGCATTTGACCTTGATCACTATAAAAAGGCAGCACTTCAAACTATTTCAAGACTATTTTTAGAAATCTTAAAATAAAATACAAAATATTCCATTACAAACAACGGGTGAAGAACTAGAAATTTGAAATACTTCAAATCTACTCCAAACTGTAGTGCACAGATGTCAATCCATCAAACAAATATTATGAGGACATATAAACATATAGTTTTACAGATGAAAACAAGGCATGCTGAATTAGGAAAGCAGTATGCCTTTGCTCTTCATATGTTTTTTAATGTGTTCATTTTCTGACTTTACTATGGTTTGTAGCAGGTGTCCTTATCTGTTTTTATCATCAGTTTTAGGAATCTCTTCGTACAATAATTTGCACATTTTTAAAAATGTTCAGTATTTGCAATACTGCAATTTTGGTAGAACCAAATAGACTGCAGTTACTCTCCTGTCAATGACCTGGGAATACTAATCCCCCTGGGTTTAAGGGAGCAACTGATGTAGATAAGGCTTACAAGGGTGAGTAAAAGAGATATGACATAGGCAAGTAGAGACTTTGGGATAAGAATGAATGGTTGGCACTGCATGTGATGGATTGGCAGAGAAAAGAGAGGCAAAAAATAGAAATGGTGACTAAATCCCAGACTGAGATTTTAGAAGCTGGTGCTTCCTTTTATGCCCATCTTTAGCACATTTAAGAATTACACTGATTTTTTTAATGTAGTGCTCTTGCCAGTGGTGACTAACATGGTAAACTATCAGCCGTAATGAAAGCAGACCCTGTTAGGCATTCTCTTTGGGGTCATACCATTGTACTTCTAAACTGACTGATGTCATAGCCCACTTTATTGCTCAAGTTCATGATGAATGTTACAGAATAAAGACTTTTTATTTTATATATGTAACACCAAATATTGTATTCATAACTAAAGTTGGGACAATTTGAGAATATATCAATTACTCAGCATTTAAAAGGAGTATTATTTGCCGTGCTCACATCAGGAAAATATTACTGGAGTGAATACCAGGGAAAGTAAATGTTCAGTCACTAGTTTAAGTATCCTTAGAAGCACCGTTTCAAACTTGGCCAGTAAATAAGCATGGAGGCATTTATTTGTCATGGGAGCAGAACTGGCATTTTAGGACTTGACTAATGAGGTACAATCATATATCATAATGTGCATTCCAAGTATTCTCTATAAATAAAGTTGAAATACTGAACAAAGATTTTATGGACAGCAAATAAATCCAAAGAGATTAGAATACTGTTTATGTCTACTCTTTGAGAAGCAGAAGATGAATTGACTAAGTCATTCTTTATGAATTTTTAATTGCACTCTATTTGTAACCCCTAAGCTCTAGAGTACACTTTGTATTGTGAGAACTGAAAGGGCTCCTGTTACATGGAGTAAATGAGAAGGCTAGTAAACTCTGCTCTCAGAGCAGAAAGATATGCATGAGTACATTCAGCATATTCTACGTTCAGTAGATGGCAGTGGTATGCAGTTGTAGATTAATTCAGGATTTTGTCTTGGGCAGATGCTTTCATCTCTGTGAATCCAAGCAGTGTCAATTTGGGGGTTTTTTTGAAGCTTTTTTTTTTTCTCAGAAAATACTGAGATACCAGATAATTTTTCACCTGCTAGAGCAGTGGTAGAAAATGCAAAAAAATTCGCTAATTTATTGTAATCTTCATTACACAGCACTTGGAAGAATTTGGTAAGTTTTGACTTTCAAACAGCAGTATTACATACAGAAAGGAATGCATCTGTCTGGAGCATTGACTCATTTTCCATCTATGCCCCGTGCAACTTAGTATGTGCACATCAGTCTCAAAATAAAAATATTCAGTAAGTGGGAACTGTGTGTGTTACTTAACAGGAGTAGTAACACAGTGATGTCTCGGAATACTGTGCACAGAAATAGATATTTTCCCTTGTCTAAAGGAATGAATTGCAGATCTATTCGGGGGAAGTGGGGGGTGGGTGGGTGTGTATAAGACAATTAAAAATTTTTAAAAAGCTTTTAGTTATTGAAAACTAGAAGAAAAAGAACAAAACAAAAGCAGAAATACAGTTTATGTGGTAGAAACCACAGATGAAGAGGCTAAGAGAAAATTAAATTACATCATTTAAGTAGATATTTTCTCATATGGCAGTTATTTCTAACACAAATAATAGGAAACGTTTAATGATTTATGATTGTTAATAATGGAAGGATTTGTTCTCTGTTGCACAAAGTAATGTTTTTTCTTGCCTCCCTATGGGAAACTGCAATAGAAAGTGCATTAAATATATTGGCCTGCGAACTGAGTTGTAACACAACCACAGATTTGTCCTAAGGATTTTGAGCACTCTTGGACAGACCCCAGAATCAATTGATGGTCCCCGAGTAGGGAATACAAATGTCACGCATTTTCAACAAAGAACTGCATACTCTGTTTCTCTGCTGTATCAGACACCACACGAGGATCCAGAGAAACATTTCAATCTGTATTAATATGGCTATTGTTTGCAGAACAAAAAGGAATACCATTCTGGTAGCAATGGAATAGCAGCATAAAAAAATTCACATCTCCAGCGTAGCCAAAGCTGCTGGAAGTCCTCGGTTTTGCAGGTAAGAACTTTGCCCAGCCGTGGGCCCAGAAGTAAAAGTTTTTGTGCAATCTGGTCACAGCCAAAGTATAATAATGAAAGTAGGAAATTAAAATCTTTTAATTGGTCAGGGTACTGAAGAAAGAAGTGTATGTTAGTTGATCCAACTATCCAACTCTGCTTAACATTATGTGCTGCTGAGTGCTGCGCTAGGAGCTGTTCTCCCGAGCACCGTGAATCCGTAGTGTGGCAAATACCCTAGCCAGGGAGTGGGATTGACTCCCTGTGTCAGCAGCCCACAGTGGTGACCACGTATTTCTGTCCACCTCTAGCAGGAATACCTGGATCAGATATCTAGGTGTGTGCTTCATGTTCCATTTATTCACAGGGTATTTTACCATGTGATTTCCATGTAAGACACTGTAGTCAAACACCTATGCTTTACTCAATACCACACCATACTCTTATCAAAATGAATGTTAACATTTTTTTCTCCACTAGGA
This sequence comes from Pandion haliaetus, assembly GCA_013401275.1. NCBI lineage: Eukaryota > Metazoa > Chordata > Aves > Accipitriformes > Pandionidae > Pandion > Pandion haliaetus. The sequence goes on from VYZV01012921.1 coordinate 99,705, forward strand.
TGCCTTATCTTTGCACTGTCTTCTATTTTAATTGTTGATTTTGAGCAAAACTTGTTTGTTTGGATTTTGTTAGCTGAGGCAGTACATCTCTTTCTAACATTTGTAGGAATTATTACATATGTAAATTAAGTCATACAGAGGAAGGATGGTTTGAGTCATTAAGGTTTCTGAATATCTTTTGGGCTGTTTTTTTTAAAGCACTGCTTTTGTAAAGATTTCATGTATTTTTAAGACAATCATGCTGAGGATACTTTCATCCTGGCATTGCAATGTCATTCCCATCAATCATCTTTCTAGTATATCACTTTACTTGGGTATTTTTCTCTTGTTCTGTTCTAGTTTCATCTCTGTTGCTTAAATTCTTCTTGATACTTGATCAATTTCTTTATGAATTTACATTTGAAAGATTTTACTATCACTTTTGTCACCATACTTTTTTTTTTGTGTGTAAACTAAATCCATCTTGACATTGCTGAATGTATGCAAACCTACTACTACTAGTAGTGTTTCACCTTGTGGTATTGTCACAGTAGACAAGGGTTGCCATCTTTAGGCACTGTGGAGAGTTTCTAGTAAAGAAAAGCTCCATCCAAATAAATGGGACTTATATAGATAAGTACTTCAGATGGTTTTGCTGACAGTGTTCCAATATTTGTAGAAGCATGATATTTCAACCACTGCAAGATTTATTCCTATACTATGAACAAATAGAGACTTTGCATAAGTTGAAGCTTTGGAGAGTCTTGTCCTTCAAAATATCACTTTTATTTAAAACTTTATTCATACTGTATTGTAAGCAGTTTCATGACATGAAATGATCTTTTTAAAAAATATTAAAAAATCACATGCTATTTTCATGCCAAACCAGTATTTTTAGAAGCCTGCATCTGGGTTTATAATAGAGGAGTCAGCTGCATCTTACTGCTGACAGTTGTCTTCTGCAATTTTACGGAGAGAAAGAAGAAAATGCACACCAAAAGGTTTGTTTTCTAAATGTCATGGTTATAAAATAACATTAAACAAAATATGTGGGAATTAAGAATTTCATAAGATTGCATGTGTGATGGTTGTGCAAAATGTAGATAAATCTATATTAGACTAGGAAAAAATGATTGTAAGTCTGGTAATGCAAGACCTGCTGAAATGTATTGCTTTGTATTAACATTTATTTGGCTTGAAAAAGATTATAAAATAAGAAAATATGACTAGGAAAGAAGAATAAAAAGAAAAGAAATAAGACTAATTCTAAAGCATTGCTCTTTCTGAAGAACAAACAATTACATTAACTTAAAATGGCTTCACTAGCGTGAATAAAAACCAAATCGGATCATATAACCATTGTAAGATATAGTAAGATATATTATCATTGCTATTGACTATATCTTGGACTAAGCATTATATTGTGAACAAATTTCTGCGAGATTCTAATACTTTGAACTGCCTAGCTCTGTTAAGTAACTTCTTGGAAGTGCAGAACAACATAAACCCAAGAAACATCTGTTACTCCATTAGGTGATAAGTCATTTCAAGGAATGTTGTACAACATAACACTGGATATTCTGAATTAACAATGCACTTTCTGGAAAATGGATAATTATTAAACCTGGCTAAAAAAATGCTAAGCTTTAAATACTGTAGTTGAAGTGTGTTGTGGAGAGCACTTTAGCACCTGAATGTAAATCTGACAAATATCATTTAGTTGGCAGACAAAGGTGTAGTGATAACTGATGTAATTTCTGGTTTTATGTTCTGTTGGATACACTTACGTTTTCCTGAAACATTTACCTGCCATGGAGAAGTTTTCCACAAATGCTTTATGAGTGGATTTTTTTCTTCTTTTTTTTTACGTAATTGAGGAAAAATTGCTTTGGATTGTGTTGGGCTTTTTTTAGATGTGTGAATATTCTTACAAAAAGACATGCATGATGAAGACTTTTTTTCTCTTACATAGAAAGATTAAGGCATTTGGCCAACGAAGCAGAGCCTACGCTCTGCTACTTCACATTTTTTGCGCTTCCTTACGGTACAGCCTGCAGTGAGACGTTGTGGATCCCCTGGTGTAGACCCGGACTAGGCCAAGAGCAGGAGTAATTTTCGCTGGCTGATTTACACTGCTTCTCTGAATAAGCTAAAAATAAGCAAAGGCTGCCTGTTGGGAGTATAAACAAATTGAGATCTTGTTTTTTTCCACCAAGGTGATATCACCTGAGGATGTGGAGTTTTCATGCCCCAAGCCAACAAACAGTTGCGTGGATTTGGCTTATTTCAATGCCACAAGCAGCTCTTGTTCTTTATACTCCAGCAGGATGTGAATTTTCTAGGCACAATTATGGTGACGTGGTGCTGGAGACAGTGCAAACACAGGGTAAAAGTCAGCACCTGCTGTCACAGCTTTGCAGTCTGAACAGACAAAACTTAGAGAAACTGAAGGCACAGAAAGGTGAAAAGCCTCATCCAAGGTGAAGCAAAGATGTCTTTATTGCAGGTTGAGCACATGCCTGAGCCCAGGGCTGTGGTTTAGTTAGTCTTCTACCTCTCTGTAATCATGTCCAAATTAGTGAAAAATTAAACATTCATATCAGCTACCAGGTGCTGAATAACAGTTGAAAGGAGCACAGAATAATTTTCTTGGGAATTAACTTAACAACAGTGGTTTAAATCAACTTTGGAAAGTTTACAAGAAAATGTAAGAGTGGGGAGCCAGAGCAGCTGTTGCTCACTGCTTCTTGGCTCAGACCTTGCTAGCTCTCCCCATCATCCCATTTGTCCCAGAATGGGATAAAACTCAGGAAGATCCCATCACCTTTTACCTGAAGCCACAAGACCTGCTGTGAAGTGTCACAACTTGAGAAAATTAACAGTATGGATGGTTTAGAACCAAATTTGCAGTATAAACTTAACCATTCTGTCTGTGAAGCAGAGCTGGAAAACCCTCTAAATTTGTCTTGTCTCTAGATCTTGCCATAAATATTCTTAGTATTTTAGAGAGAAAATCCAGTAGTAAATCTGTCCTAGCACCATTTAATAGTTGTCCATGGCCATTGCTGTCTGTAGAAGGGTTGTAGGATGGGCAGCTTTTTGCCCCAGGTGAGTAATTATCTAAGGACACACATAGAGGTCCTGATATAAATAAGAAAGAAATCCTTGAACTAAGATTATTTATGATTATAAACTGAGATTACACCCAGAATGAACCCAGGGTCAATAGCACAAGTGCCTGTTAACCCAGAGGTACTCTCTCTGGTGAGTAGTGCAGATTTTGTAAGCCTGGGCACAAGAATGCCACAGTCTGAATATTGTTCCAGCCGATTAAAAAAAATCAGTTACTATATCCCATGGGATATATACTGGCTGTATTTTACTGGTTTGTGTAACATGGTCAAGAATGGATTGAATAAACTCTGTGGGATGCACACTTAAAACATTTTATTCTTTCATTTTCCTTTTTCTTTTGTGTTTTTGCCCAGTGTGACTTTCAAGTGTTTTGATTTTAGTAATGCTTTGCCAATCTTTCTTGCTATATTCATGTTTCTGCTTTTCATTTGTGAAATTAATGTCAAAGGAATTTAACTTGCATTGTGAGGATGTGAGCGTACATTGTGAGAATGGATATTATGCTATCTGTCTTAATAGGTGATAGGTACCACATGAAATACGACTGGAGTAACTAAGAGCTTGTTAAAAGCCAGGAAAAGCTAGCGTAGCGGTTCTGTCATGATGATATTTCACTGCTTTATGGAAGCATCCTGTGCAGACTTGAGATCCTGCTTCTGGCTGCACTGTGATCTGGTCAGGAGTCAGCGATATATATTCTATTCAGAAAAGATGTCCATTAGTTTGATTGAGATACTGATTCCTTTGAGACCTCAGCTTCACAGTTGTGTACAGATAGGAGGGCTTGGCTATGCTGCTGGAAGACAGAAGAAAATTGCTGTGCTAGTGTTGGGCAATTCATGGTTCAGGTGGAGTTGCCCCTGCCGTTAGAGCCAGCGGACAGAAGTGTTCCAGTAACCAGTGCTGCCCGTGATTCTCATACAAATGAGCTTAGGTTGTCTTTGTGGAGAGCTAGGGGCTCAGTGATTGTGTTTTAGCAAGCAAATACACTGTACTATTAAAAAACTGAACACTTGAAGAAAGCTGAAACGTGGGCACATGTTGAAAAGCTGACTGCTGCCCGGAGGGATGGCAGCCGCAGCAGGGGAGGAGCAGGCACGCAGTCAATATCATTCAGCCGCTTCCCAACACACGCCTGACCTAGTTTTCCCTACTGGGACAGGCGTAGCCAGGCTGGTGTGAACCTTGGGCCAATGTAGGTTACTCGTGGGAAGCAGACCCTGCAGCGTTCCTTCTCAGGCTTACCGACACAGCTTACAGCTGCAATTTTATGCTTGCAATGCCTAACTCCTTGCCTGAGCATCAGATCTGTTACCCTGGTTTACCTTCTGTGCATTTAGGGGTGGGGGTTTGGCTGTGTACTGTGTTACAGACTTTTCCTAAAGAATTTTATGGGGCAAAAGGCAGCTACTGTTCCCATAGCAAATTCTATAGACTTTGAAAGGACCTGGTTCTAAATGTTCTTTGTCAGAGCAACAATGGCCTGTTCCAAGCCCAACCTTCACCAGGCTTTGGATATTTGTCAGTACTGGTCCACTTGAGGCATCTCATTCAAAACTCACACAGATTGTTTCACTCTTTTGGCTTTTCATATGCTTCATTCTGTGTAATTTTAAACTACCTGACATTTCATGTCAGTAAAATTCCAAGTTTAATGGGGAAGAGTTGGTATTTAATTTGCAATAAGGAAACTAATTAGTTAAAACTGAGATTTTCAAGGAATCTTAAGTAAATTAGGTCCCCTAATCGTGCTGAGTTGCAGTAAGACTTGGGCATTTTAGCTTAAAATCCCAGCCTAAAAATACACTCGTGACCTCTGAGAAACTTCCTAAAGCCAGTGGTAAGAATTTATTTTGGCAAAACATCTTCCTATAGTGTGAAAGGAAACTTGCTCTCTTCTGAGCTAAATGTTAATTCAGATGAGGAATTGAAAAAAAAAGGTAGGAGAATACAAAGATTTAAAATTACATTAGTGGTAAGGAGATATTTTTAGTGAACAAATATGTTTAGCTGCAGGTCCTAATACTGCGAGTTAATGATGTTCCTTGCATTAATGCTAAGAAAGGCATTTCTTCTGAATTTACCGTACCATGCAACTGTTCTATACAGTCACTGTCTGCAGTAATAGCTGCAGTTACCTAAGAATTTTTTTAATACAGTTTTTCAGTGGAAAATTTATGAGACTGAGGAGGAATGTACTAGTTCTGAGCATATTTACTTGCATCAAAAGTTTCTGCTGCAAGCCAGAGGCAGCATCCCACTGCAAAAAACCAAAGTGCGTAGATTTTTTGTGTTAACTCCAGTTTCTGTTCTGCCTGATTCCTTTGGCTGTTCTGAGGCATGTATTTTCTCTTGTACTTTTTGGAAAAAATACCATACATGGAAATGGAATATTTAAAAATACACAGCAATTTTCACAGGAGAGGAGTACTATTTTTTGACTAATAGTGCAATGAAAATATGCATGGCCCATACCTATCTTAGATGATCTGTAGGAGACTTTTCAGGTATCTTTTATTTCAAAACCTCAAATATGGTATTTAGTTTGTATTTGTCTAGGTATTTTACATAATTTGTTCAGGTACTCAAATACTTGTCATACCATGATAACTTATTTATATTATTTACATAAATATTTATAACATTATAGCTCAAATAAAACCCAAGATGTGTAGAAATGTTTGTCAGAAAATCTGATAAATTGTGTTGTAGGATGACCATTTAGTATTCATCTGTGAATTACTGGAAGCATTTCACAATGTTATTTTTACACACACACACACACACACAAAACTATGAAAATTAATTGCATAGTTAATTTGGGAGCCTATTGGGTCTCTTTACAGCAGACATCTTGGCATATTATGCTTTCAGAGCTTTTACTGTAATTTCTATAATACATACTTTTTTTTTCTTCTATCCTCAGAAATTTTTCCAAGAGATTCCAGTCTAAAAGACAAATTCATAAAACATTTTACAGGTAAGGCAGCTGCTTAAGTCACACCATTAGCTTTTTTGAGGTTCTGTACCATGTTTAACATTTGTGAAGCTAAATTTGCGTTGTTTAGGACTAGAAGATTTGCAGAACTCTAGTTATGGTTTGAGTCTCTCTTTGAATAATCTAGCATAAAATAACTTTCAAAACATGGTAAGTTAAAACATTCATGATTTAAAACCTATTGTTTCATTTTTATCATCCTATTATTGCTTGTTATTTGCATCTATACTACAAATTTAGTAGTTTTAGGTACTGAATGTATACATGTCTGTATGCTATAGATACTGCATTGTATATGTACGTACAAACAATTTGCAATATGGTGTTAAAAATGTGATATGTGTGAGCACCTATCTGCTATCTCTGGTGAGTAATATTTTAATGAGAGAATTCAGTATGTTGTTACTTTTAATTTTTTTTCCGTAATTTTTGTCGGTCATACTGTATTTATTTTCAAGTTCACTGATTTTAAAACTTCGCATTGGACTCCATATGACTTTCAGAAACAGACCTATGTGGCCATGTAAGTTTTCACTATATCAGGGAAACACATTTTGTCTTCTGTCTCATGATGTATACTTGTGGATGCAAACAAATAGAACAGAAAAGGATTAAACAGTGTAAATGAATCAGAAAAATCATTTGCTATTTCAAATATGAAAGTTTAATATGATTACAGTCAAGTACTTGTACTTGAAAGCTGAGATGGAGTTGTATAATGCACTTACCTTTGGGACTCTATTTTGTAACAAATGGAAAAATATTGTACCCTCTCAATATAAGCATAAAGAGTTGCCAGCAGTAAGATGCTTGCACTGATTCTTTACTCTCCAGTTCCAAATGTTCTGTAATTCAAAAAAGTGAAGGTCTCAGAGTATGACACTGCAAATCTGTTGGTGATTTTCAATGTTATTGGTATTAGTGAAACTAAAAACTAGAGAAATAGTTGGCAGTTGGAGCATGAAAAAGAGAACTGGAAATAATTACACATTTCCTCTTTGCTGGAAATTTCAGACAGTCCCTGGCAAGAAAGGAAAGAATTTGTTGTCTCTTTTGGATGGGGGAGGTGTCCTCAGACCTTTAGGATAAGCACAACTTTAAGGATCTTTCTGCCAACTGCTCACAGAATCTACAGGAAATGTGCCACAGCCAGCTGGCCCTTCACTCCTACAGTAAACAAGAGTAATCATGAACCTTACCATTTTCAGTCCATATGAGAAAGAAATTAAAAGAACATATAGATTGCAACTATGCTATCCTACATAGCACAGGAATACTGAAATTTCCTCTCCTGGGGAGGAGACACAAGGAAGGTTTGCTTATATTAATAATTGATCCATTTCCTTTTCATTTTTAACTTTGGAAACTGCTCAGCTATCATAAAAAGCTCAACATAAGAATCTGAGGAAGCTAAATAATGAATACAGCACAAGTTTCATTACTCAAAAACAGCAGTGAAAAACAACCATGAGTTTTACAGAAGGTATTTTGAGAATACTAAATCACAGAAAAGAAAAAGAGCAAAAAATACTTGAAAGTCTGTTTCTGGAGCCATTCATTAAATTAATAATCCTTTTCTGCATGAGTAGTTGCCATCAAAATTACTGAAATTATTTGACTAACATTAGCTGGAATCAATAAGGAAAGCAAGTTCATTCCAAAATTCTTGAAGTTTGTTGGCTCAGAATTTCTGACTACATATTTTTTTTTCTTTTTCTTTTTTTTTTTTAAATTATGCTCCTAAGGTCATCAGTGACAGGCTTTTCTTCCTGTTTTTTTTCTTTTCCACAGCTTTATTAGGTCCTGTAATCCACAGGCCTTTTCTTAAAATGCAGCCTAACATTGTTTTTCTTGATTCGGTTCAAATCATAATCCTTCTTTTACTAACCTTAGTTAAGGAAACTGTTCAGATATAGTCCTTACCAGTTCAAGAGTTAGAACATCCTAAACTAATGAAGTTGTAAAAAAGAGACGAGAAGGGGAAAATCAACATTATCTTTACAGTCTATAATCTTTAAGTTTCAGGGTTAAGAAAATTATTGTACACTTCTAGTATGCCAATAGTAGACACATTTTAAAGCCAAGTAAGAACCATATGTAACAGTCCTTGACTATAGGACAAATCATAAATAATCATGTGAGTCATAAAGCTATCTATCAGTTTGGCTTGAAAAAACAGCTGACAGAGTGCTCTGTAAGGCACAAATAATATTAACAGCCTGTTTTTGATGGCAAGGAAGAGAGCTAGAAAACCATGTGTTATCTGAAGAGACATGGAATTTATTTAGTGGCAAAAGCTGATGTTGTCTCCATATATCTTGGATAATTTGAAATTACATACTTTCTCTTGAGCCTAATTACTCAGATAAAAAATGGCAAAAATCTTCCAGTTCCAAGTTGCAAAGGCTGCTTTGTCAGTTTATTGAAAAGCTTATTTGTGGCTGAAAAAAATCTCATGAAATCTACACATTACTGTAAAATTTATCTTAATGTTCAAGTGTGTTCACTGTCAGAGAGAGGAATCTTCTCTCAAGCTTGTGGCAGTTTGGCTGTACTGTCCAGACAGAATGGACTTGGTATGTTTTACTAGGCTGGTAAACCACCTTTCAAGTTGTGAAATAATTTTTGCCCAGAAGTGCTTACTATCTTCCTCTGACAGGAAAGTTAGTCAAAGCAGCATGATTCATATGGATCCTTTTGTAGCGCTGCTTGAAACAAGCTGTTCTTATTCAGGGTTCCTATTTGCGCTGAATTAAGAGTATGCAAGTTAAATTTACTCTTGTGCAGTTAGTGTCAATTTATGTCAGTGTTTTCTGTCCCAATCACAGGAAACTCATCTCCAGCTGTCGGTGGTAGTATTGCTAGGCAGGTTACATGATGCAAATACTACATTTTTGCTCTACTTTTCAACTCGGATGTCATCAGTAATACCTTCCCTGGGCCATCAGCAATTATGGAAGGGCTCTTTGGCAACTTGTTATCTTTAAGCCATGTTTTGGAGACCAGTAGCTTGTCAAATACTAATGTAGGCAGATGACACATATCCAGAGAAGGGAGCACAGGCTGGCAGAACAGAAACACTGCATGCTAGACCCTGGGCACACAAGGATTTGCCTCACCCAAATGTGGAAACACATGCTGCCCTCTGCATGACTGCACCCTTTCTTGCTAGGACTGCTTTAACAGGAGATAGGTTCTTACATGCTATTCAGCTGTCATTTTTTTTCCTCAACACCCACATTGTATACTAAGAACTTCATGAACCATGTATGAGCAAATTAGAAGCATTAGTACATGAAGCTACTTCACCTTTCCAGGGCTTAGAAACTTATATTTGCTTGAGATGTTGCTTTTATTTATCTTTAGAAATAACATCTGCATTCCATCTACATTATTCCTTCTACATTAGAATACTGACTACTGAGAACATGAAATTCTGTTGTGGTTGCACCTTTCTATTTTTCACCATATAAGAAATTTTACTGTTAATTTTTAATTACTGGAATTTCAAGGCTAAGCCAGTCCATCATTTCCAAGGGTCATTTTTCTGTTATTCAGATCATGAGCATAATAGCACAGCAATAGTATTTCTTTCTGTTATTTCAGTAGCATTGTTATACTGTGTTGCATCATAATTGTTTAAGGTGTAGTAAAAAATTAAATGTGAATTTGTCAAAACACATGGAAGTTAATTCTATGTGTTGATGTCATTCATCGAAGATGCAAAGCAGTGGCACTGAAAGCTTATGGTTGACTCCTGCTTACTTTCAAACAGGGCCAGTCACATTTTCATCAGAGTGTAGCAAGCACTTTCATCGACTGTATCACAACACAAGGGACTGCTCAACACCAGCCTGTAAGTAGTAATTAAATTACCTTATAATGCTAGCTGAGATGCTTGTTTAAAAGCAACCTACCTTGCCTACTAAGTGTTTGATGTTCTGGTACTTTTGTAACTGTTGCTCTTTACTTTAGCACTATACTACAAAAAATACCCAAGGTCTTCTAATATACAAAGATTTTCTATTAATGCACTTACAGTCAGCTACATATAATGGAGTTCCTTCAAAGTGAGACTAGCATAAATGAAATGAAAAACTACACTCTGAAAAACCAGTCGGGCATGCCTGTGCAGAGGGCAGATACGAAGCCATATTCTCCTTCCTGCTCCCTTTACCTCTACTTACTAACTTGTGCAATAAGATAAAATTGAACCATTCTGTACCTCCTCTTAACACTCAATGGTATAGTTATATCTTGGTTTTTTTAGTATATTTCATTTTGTGATTATAATTTTCTACTACATACCCACTGTTAAAGAACATAAAATCAATTAATTCATCATTTCTGTTATTGATACGTGCAGTTATTATCAAACAATATTCCAATATGAGATCCACAAAAGATTTGCTTTAACACAGCCTGAATGTAATTTTGTCAGAGATTGAAAAATAAAACTGTTGTAAGATGTTATTAAATAGATAAAACAAACAAACAAACCAAACAAAAAAACCCAAACAAAATGGAAATCCCTTAAAAAAAAGTTACTTGGGCATTCTCTAGTGCAATGGACAATTCACATAAAGTGAGTGGAAAATAAGCAATACCATTTAATTAGAAAAGGTGAATCTCATTAGTGATGTGTAAGGACAAAATGTGGACCAGGATGGTTTGGAAATTTTTCACGATTTAACATGAAAAAATAATGACACTTCATGTCTGCATGACTTAGAAAGATGGTAAACGCTTTTTGTGAGCAGCTGAGATGCTGTCACCAAAGTTCTGCATCTCAGAGGATATCTGGCTTTTGAAAGGGTCTGGAGCAGGCCTTGTCTCCATCCGCCCTTACACTGATCAGAAGTTGGAATGTAGAAATCCATGGCTGATACTCAAAAAATATACATATAGCTTTGTAAGTAGACATATGAGTAGGTTAGACATATATCTATTACATGCTGCATAACAAAAATACCATGTGTGTTGTATATTGCATACTTTGATACATGTTTCCAGACTATATGAATATTATTTGGACTCCCCTGTATTGCCTGAGTGCTTCACTTTATTTATGAAGAAACACAGTCATAATATTTCTCTTCTAATTAAATAGCTTTTCTTTAAATTTAAAAACAAGATTGCGGTTAGGACTGTGTGAAGAACTGATTTTTAAGTTCAACTATCAAAGCAAAATGTAAAATAAAAAATGCAATTAAAAACAAAGCAGGTTTTTTTTCCTCCTTTACATCAACCAAGCCCAAAGCAGACAATGAGTTTCAATCAACCTGAAATGTTCTGTTGATCTGAAAAGGAGAGCTAAACCCTCATAACTGTCTCCACCTTATCCAGCACTCTGGGTTTAGAATAGCTATCAAGGCTGATCATAGTCAGGATCTTACACTATCTCTTTAAAGGGGTATGGTATTTTGTTTCAAGGACACCTTAACCACCATAGGATGTCTGAGGATGAGTTACTTCCTCTCCTGCTGACATGGTTATATTCTGTACAAACATTCCCTGAAGAACTGAACTCCGGTTAGCATTCAGTCTCTTGCTGTTTGGCACAATTTCTATGAAGTTTTATTAAAATACTTATCAAGCAAGAGAAGAAAATTTCACCTAAGTATTTCTTGTTACCAAATAGTTAGGTCTTTCCATCAGAAAGAATGGCAGTGGCTCAGAGGCCCCTTGAACTAAGTGGTTATTTGAACCAAGGACACCCAAGAGAGAGACAGCAAGTAGGACACGAGTATCTCTAGTCTGATGATTAGGAGATGTACTTAGACATGAAAAATAAGGATTTCCATCAATATTAATACTAAGTGGAACAATAAGAAAGTTTGAAAGAGCTTGGCCTCAAACAACCTCATAGTCTGTTGGTTATAATAGCCTCCCAGTTAATAAGTTAAATTCTTTCAAGTAAAGTTGGGAGTTGAACCAGTCCTCCTACACCTTAGGAGGAAACTACTTGGTAGAAAATTAATTGCTACCATCACTCACATTTCCTCTAGAGCCCTGGCTAGGATAAGGTACAATGTAATTTTGCATCTTGCACACATAATTCCATGAATTTCCATCAGAGAATGTATTCACTGTGTAGAGTGTCTGAGGTTCTAGTACAAATTAATTTTACGCAGTTTTTTGAGGGTATCTGGCAAATGAGATTCATTATTGCTGTGGGTAATTTTGTTTTATAGATTATAAAAGGTGTGCAAGGTTGCTAACGAGATTAGCAATGAGCCCTTTGTGTACACAGTCCTAGGATGTTTGCTATGTAAGTATCAATTTTCCCATTCATTTTCTTATTTGTTGAATGGTGTAGTGATTTACTTCACACTTGTACCTTGTTATCAGGCGTGCATACAGAAGTGTAATATTAACAGGGTACATCAGCATACAGCTCTGGCATCATTGCTGTAAGGACTGACTGGTTCCTCATGGAAATACACAGAAGCACAGATACTTATGATAGGCCCCACTGTAATTTCCTACAAGTCACTTGTGGCACCATAGTCCATAATTATGCACTGGGTGACCTCTTACTGTTCAAAATTTTAAGCAGTCTGGTTGGTGAAAAAAAAATGCATGAGGACTTCATCAACACATTTATGTCACGCCTTTCAGAAGAGGGCTTTGTTGTTGATCCATGGAAGAAGTAGAATGTCTTGGTCTCAGGTCTGCCAATGCAATCTTCATAGATGACCTGTCAGTATATTCATCCTTGGGACCACTTTTCAATCCCAGATTGTCTCCTGAGAATTTCTCTAAAGTTAATACCTCTTCATGGTGGTGGAAGTAAACTGAACATAAAGATGTGACAAAGCTAAAGGCTTCAAGTAACAGGCTGTAGAAGGAACAGTCCATTCTTGTTTATGAATAGCATGTTAAATGCATTAAACAGCATTGTCACTGATAAAAGGAACATCCTCAAGCGAGCTCTTTTCTCCAGTTGTTTGAATATCAATAAGATGGTTACGATTCCAACAGCAATTTGAAAACCAGCACTGGTTATTATTGACCAATAAAATATAAAAAATCAGTGAATTTAATTTATTTAAATTTCTTTAAAGATGGTTTCCTTTCACCACCTCCTCCTGACAAATACTGCAAGCTTGGAGTTTGGGGGAGTTACGTATATCTCTTTTTCCTGCATCAAGGCTTCAGTTCATACTAATCAAGAATAAGAAAGGAAGAGTAGGATATGAGTCAGTGTTAGCTGATTTGATTTCCAAGTGGAGGTGGGATTCATTTTGGTGGCTGCGAGAAAATGCTTTGAAGAAGATGGCAATATTTCAGTGCTGAGAAGAAATGACATCATTTCTTTCTCTTCTCCTTTTCTTAACTATTTTCAGTCTATTTGGCCTCTTGCCTTCCAGGTCTTGCAGATAGTTTTGAATATATCAGGGGCACTGAACCAGAAACTGACTGGGGATCTCATTACTTTGCCAGTATCTCCTTCTCATGACTAGGGCAGGAATCCTTTTCTGAATGCCCTTTATTTAAATAAAGTGGGGTATTTTTTTGAGGTGCCCAAATTCCTATTTGTTTGTCAGTGTCCTCTTTCAAATCCCAGCTTTCTAAAACATCCCAGCAGTCTTTAATTTTCTGCACTTTCACCTATTTAGTCTGTGTTTTTCCCTCATCTGTATCCCTTTACACCTCTGGGTTCATAGCTCAGGGCTTTCGGAAAGATTTCTGGGTGTTCCAATGCTTTTCTTCCTTTTCTTTCAAGAGGATGAGTCAAAGGTCTGCCTCCATATCCACAGTGCAGAAGCATCTATCTCATCCTATTTCCAACTTTAAAATACAAAAGGATCAAAAGTTGCTATGATTTGCAAATCCAGGTGTTCTAATTTGCCTGCCAAAAATACACTCAGAGAGATGACATGTGGGGAAGGGAGGGTTGAAATGGTAAGCAATGTTGGCAGCTCATGTTCACTGTGTTCACTTAAAGTTTTATCTAGGCTGACTTTCTCTCAACTTTGTTAAAAATAGAAAAAACATCATAGGAAAAAGTAGAGCTATGATCTGAGTGTTTCCCAGCTGCCTCTGTGCTCCCTCACCCTGTTCCTTCACCATTAGATAAAGTGGCTAATTTCCACTAGAGGTTAAGACGGGCTTAGGTCTTCCTGTTTACTCATATCCAATATCTTTTTGGAATGGAAACATTTTCCTTAGCAGGATGAAGAGTGGCAGGAGTCGCTCTCTCTCCCCTCCAAATAGACCGGGCAGCACAGGAGTTACGTATGTTCATCCCTCGATAGCACTGCATTTCTAGCACGAGCCAGTGATTGCTGCTACTCCATCCTTTGGCACGGAGGGTCTGTTTTCCTCACCGCCCTCACACTAGCTTAGAGAGGACAGGGTCATAGTTCGTGATTACTGTAAGGGAATCTGCCTTTGCTTTAACACCTGAGAGGCTCTTGGAGATCCTCGGTTGCCTTGAAGAAGGAGGCTCTTGCCCCTTGAAGGACTGACAGCTCTTTGTAAGCGTTTCTCGCGCAGGTACCAAAGTAGGGGCATTTTCCTCATAAAAAAAGAACCGCAGGGCTATTACGCGAATATTTTCCTCCCTCTCCTGTAAGCGCCCGGGGTACAGAAAGGAGACGTGGCCTTTTCCCGTCAGATAATGGAAGTTTTGCCTGGGAAAAGCCCGCCTTCCCGCGGGAGCTGCAGGGGGCGGCGGCGGTCGGTTTCAGCACCACGGAGAGCGCCGCCGCGGGNGTCCAAGCACCCTTCGGAGCAGCTACGGGCCCTTACGGCTTCTAGCCCTCCGGTTCGGTTTGGTGAGGGGTTGTTTTGGTTTTGTTTGGGTTTTTTGGGGTTTTTTTTTTTGCTTTTCCTGAGTCAGGTCCTTGCAAGTAGAAGTAAAGAATTTGACGAAACTTTGACGAAACCCAGGATCTAGAAGCCCCCGCGACTCTGTGCGTGGGAAGCTTCCTTGTAAGATGCAGCAGCGCGGACCGCTATGTGTTAAGCTTCTTAGCATCGACGCTGAGGATTTGCCATGGCAAAACTCGTTAGTGTTCACAGGAGGGCAAGACCCGCTGGCGTTCTGGAGCTAATCTTAAGATTTATGCAATCCACAGGAGACCGTGATTTATAAACGGAATGAGACTAAGCGGTCTGCCCCTGTGGTTTGAAACTAGTTACAAAATGGCATGTCCTTTTCTCTTGCAGACTTTCTACTAAGGAGAGAATTATGATTTGCCAAGAAAGTGCCTTGAAATCTTCCAAGACAGAGAAGACATCTTTTACCTTTTTGATTTACAATGTTTTGTTACTAGATGCATTTTATTTTCATATATTTGTCGGACATTCCATATTTGTGTGAAACATTATTTTATTTTAATTTGTAAATTTGTTGCCTATAGTTCAGACAAGCCAATTATTTAAATACATTGTATATAAAGAATACTAATGATATACTGATTAAATGTTGTAACCATATGCAGGGAGCTGGTAAAATTTTGCTGTTTCTCTTGTTCCATTGTATTTACATCATTCTGCTCAGGCTCTTACTTTCATTATTTGCACTAACTTGAAATGCAGAAGTCTATGTAACTGAAATCTGAATACGCTGTAGAGTGGGGACGTTTTACTTGCCATGGAAGATATTTTATATTATGAAGCTTTGTTAATATATACGTATATATTATTGCGCATCAGAAAAAAAATTGCTCAGAAATGCACCTTGCTTTCAGGAACATTTGTATGACTATTCTGGAGTTTCATCAGTTACATTTGTACTGGCACTTATGGAAAGAGTTGCAAATAATGTAAATATAAAGACTGGAAAACTGCAATGCAGTTTTAGTGGAATAAAGAACATAAAAATAAACAGTTTTCAAGGAGGCGTTATTTAAATTTTTTAAGAGGTTACTTATTTAATATATAAATTTTATTTATCTGGTGAACTTGAAATAATTTTCCATGGGGAACTTCAAACTTGTGGGTTTAGTTTTTTACAGCATTTCATTTTCAAGTGGTAAATTTTAGTCAGATATTCATTCTTCAGCTGAATGAGGTGCAAACAAAAATGCATCATGCACCCACTGTGAACAACAGAAACCTTCTGTGAGGATGAAGAGAGGGCAATAACGTAGTCCAGTAGAAGAGAAAATACTTTAAAGTATAATATCTTAAAACCAAGGGGTATAATGAATGAGTTTGGCTGGTGACACATCAAGCTTAACTATTAGCGAAGAATCCAAAGCACAGTTGCTGCATCTTTCTTATTTAAAATCAAACTGTGATGATAACATTCGCTACCCATTTGTCTCAGCTCTTTTATTGCAAGCTTATATGATTGCTTTACAAAGAACCCAGTATGAAGTGAGGTTTCTATGGTCAGGCCCAGAGTCATTGACAACACACATTGATTACTGGGCCCACATCACCATTCTTGTGATTAAGTCACCATTCAAACTAGTCCCCTCAGATTAGATGTTGTCTCTATCCTTTCCCTCAGTGTGGACTTCATGAGCCCCTTAACTTCTATGGCCAGCACTTTGACCTCTAGAGAATAGCAGGGAAGTTCTGCCCTGGTATTCCTTGTCAAATAGCAAACAGCTGCCTTATCAAAAGGCCTTTTGTTTCTTCTTTCTACATTGTTCAGTGTGTTTCAGCACCGAAGTTGTGCAGTGTTCTATGATGCACCAGGCAGTCCAACCTACAACTTCTGCAGGTACCATCTATCATGTTCTGTCTGGACAGTGATATATTGCAGAAGCTGTTTCTAACCAGCTCCTTAGTCGCAGCTGTTGAAGTAGTTCCTTGCTCTGTAGTCCTGGCTAGAAGGTTGCCCTGTGCCATTTGTGTTTATGCTTAACACGGTTGTTTTTCAAACTTTTTGCCATCATGCTCTTTTGGTAAGAGCAAAGTTTTCAAGCCTCATTTTAATCCATGTTGGAGGCAGTATTCGTACTGAAGATACCATGGCATATGGGAAATCCTGGTGGCTGAATAGTGAGATGGATCACCTTCTTTCTGTATGAGTATCATACTTCATAGAAGGATTATCGGCCAAATCACTTCAGCCAGAGGAGGAAGGATGAAGACCAGAATAGAGATCAGAGGCTCCGAGAAAAGCATCTGTATTTTTTGTATTTTTTTATCCTGCTTTTGTGAATCCACTCTGGTTTGTTTTCTTCTAAATTTTTAAAAAAATCCCTCCTTTCTTTCCTCAAGGACCAAAAACAATGAAAGGAGAAGCAGAAAAAGTTTTTTTTTCTGACAGTGACTTTTTGTGACATCTGAATTCCAGTAAGAAAACCTAAATTGGGTAATTTAATATAATTTTGGGACTCAGATCTAATGTGCTAAATCAAGAGCTTCACTTCTGTAAAAATAGACATCCTCTTCCTAATGAGTAGAAAAGCGATCAACTCCCTATCTTTGAGAAGATTCACAGATGTTACAAAAATTCTAAGCAGAGATTAGTATGCCAAGTTAAAATGTTGATGAAGGAAAAAAAAAACTACATTAACTGAATAAGAAGATAAAAACCCCAGTTCTTCTAATTTCGCAGAAGTCATATGGCTTGGATTTTTTTCTAGAGGCAAGTTATTCTTTGAGAGAGTTCTGGCATGGATTCCTTTCTGTTTGGCCCTAGAGACTTTTTGATGCTCAGTATACTCTGCGTGGCTTGAATAAACCCCAGATTTTCTGTACCCTCCCACTATACATTCTTTTGGCACTATTCTTCATCATAGTTTTTAGATGCAAAGCTACTGAAGTTAGTAGTATAAAAATCACAAAGTAGCATAGCATAGTCACTTTACTATTTAAACTGAAACATACCTTGTATTCCTTCTGTTCTAAAATTTGTTAATGGGCCTGCATTTTAGGAATCAAGTCTAGAGGGTAGTTATTTGGAAACACAGTAAAGAACCAAATGCCACAGAAACTGAGAGGACATGATACACTTTTAAGTAAGCTCTGGGGTTTTTTCTGGGTTAAAATGATTTCACACATGATTGTTGTCTCTTCCAGCTTTCCTTTAATTTTTTCCGTATTATTAAATCTAAGTAATATTTTGGCTTCAGAAACAAGGTCTGCTTATGGCTTTTCCCATAACCATGTTGTCACTGCATTTTCAAAAGGTTCTGTGTAATTTCTATCATGATGGAGAATATTGGGTAGGGACAGGGCTGGCAGCTACAGTAGTGCCCCATCCCAATCTTTCACTCCAGTTAACTGATTACCTTTCTCAAGCAACCTCATTGCTCCAGACTTCTGAATTTGTAAAGAAAACCAACGTAGGCAAATAATATTGTTCCCCTGGCATATTGCAGAGAGACTCACAAGGCCACCAGCAATTTTATCTGGATCTGGGTGAATGGAGACTGTAAAGCGAAGTTCAATTTTCTCTCTTTATTGCCGAGACCATCTTATTTTTTTTATCACAACACTGTAGAAGGTGTCCTGGTCTGTGTTTTGAGTGCTATGCAAATGCAGGACAAAGACCCTATTCTCATCTCAAAGAGGTTAAAGCCATATAGTAAAACAGTGTAAGGAAAGTGTATATGGAAATAATGACCTTGTGATGATCGGTGAGGTGGATAATGGCTCCATTGTGAGCTGTCTAAAGGCATCACTCAGAGATTTGACAGCAGACAGCAAGACAGCCAAGCAGTTTTTCCCATGAAGAGTTGGCTCTGATTGGAGGCTCTGATCACAGAACGGATTATTGAAGCTTTTCTAAAAAACAAAACAACAACTCTAAACCTACATAGGCAATAAGTGATGGTACAAAAAATTTGTAAGGGTCAGAAAGTGAACTTTCAACATTGAATGAGACATGAGTTTTAAAAAGAAAATAATAACAATAGAAGACCTTGAAAATGAGGACAAGCAAAAATATAGAAAACAAACACTTACAGAATCACCTTGGACACAGGCACCTGGTCACCTTTTGTGAAGACCAGTAAAAGCAATGGTGGAGTAACTGAGATGTAAAATAACAACACGAATATATGCTCAGATCATATCTGAAATATTATATAAATGGCTGTAGTGTTTTTCAGCTGGCAGGGTGTGTGGAGATAGATGAATACAGTGGCACAGGAGAACCCTGATGTAGCAACCCTAATTATTTCAACCTGGCCAAAGAAACCAGCACTTCACAGACAACCCTTTCAATCCCACCTGATCCTCCTGCTCCACCATAGGATCCCTAACTCACCTGGGTCAGAAGCTTGCATTGGTCAGCAGAAATAGAGACACTGCTCCCAGACACGTCAGAACAACCCAGCACGAGATGGTTTAGCATGAGAGGCTCTGAGCTGCGACATCTGATTGGTGCAGAAGGCTAGGATGAGTGGCTGCCATGCTGCAAAAGAATCTGCCTGACATATGCCCCACTGCTTTCACCATCCCATGGCCAGGTGCTACCTCCACTGGACCTGGGCTGGGAAAGGGGTAGGCAGTACTTACTGCACTAGAGTATGGGACTGAACTCCCTATGCTAATATTTGCTGCTGGGCTACATTTCATTTCTTTCCTCCTCCATTAACCATCTAACATTTAACAACTTTTATGTGAAATGTTCCTTGATGGTCATACATTCTTACTTACAAAGCACATTTTGCGGTAGGCTTCTGTTCTCTGTAGTATGAACTCTGTTTATTCCATTTGCCTTCCTTAGAACACATTGCCTAAATAGTACCTATGTTAAATATTTCCAATTTACGTAACTGATATTTCTTTCCTAGTAACATTCACTTGTGTCACTGCCGATCAATGAACTTAGGTTTTCAATGGAAATACTTCACTTCCAGATCTCACCCTTTGGTAGAAAATGTTGGCTCAAAGTCCATCATTATATGTATGCATAAGTATGTAATATGACTTTTCTCATATGCATTGCTTTATATGATTATCCACACTTAATTTAATTTTCTAGTCATTGCCCTGTCGCTCAGGTCTGTTAGCAAACTTTTACAGATCAACTTTCATCTTTGATACCCAGTGTGACTTCTTATCAGCAACAAAAATATTTACGATTGATCAGTTTTTGATCTTGCTTCATAAGAGGGGTATATTTTGCATTTGGTCATAATAGAGGGCTAAGAGAAACAGACTGCAGGCTTTCCTTTCTTCTCCCTTTTGAAGCCTGCTGCTCCCAGTAAATATGCCTCTGTCTTACAGTGTTCTCCCTGTTTCAGCTGGAAGCTATAAAGAGCCGTATAACTCATGCATTTTCTGTATGGCGCCTTGAATGCTTAGGTAGAAATATGGGTGAACCTACCCTCCACAGTTCCTTTGCAGATTGCTCAGATGAAGGGATAGGGACATAAATATTACTTTCTTCCAAGCATGCTTTTGGTTACATAAGACAAGCTGGTGTTTGCCCACCTAAATTTTCAAAACTAATAGGTCCAGCACTCAAGCTGCCACATTTGCCATTCACCCTCATTCTGTGCACAGATAGGATCGTACCAATGTCTAAAAACTGGAGTGTGAAGATAAGCTGTGACAACCGCTTGCAGCTGACTGCATAGGGAACTCTGGAGGACATCTACCAGCTCTGCCTACACTGCTGATAGAGCTGTTTTGTGCCACCTGCCTCAGTGCAATGGCATTCCCTCTGTCAGGGGGTCTGGACCTTGGTATTTCTTACTGTAGGTCTAATTTCCTGGCAATGTTGTAGAACTGGTACTCAGCGCTCTTTGGTAATGTTCCTGATACCTAGAGTGAGACAGTGTGAGAACAAAAGTAAAAATGTGCTGAAATGGAAGCTGTCTCTGATCCTTTAGGACCTATGGAGATCAGAAACTTCAGGAACTGGCAGGGTTTAATGTGAATACTGGTTTGGAGAAAATAGCTTGCATGGGAAATTCCTATGGGAAGATCAAAGCTGCTACTGAAAATGGCATGACACTAATGTATAGCATGTGCAGGGGGGATAGCTATAGAGCACAAGCTGAGAAACAAGGTCCTAAGAGAGACACAGACACTGACCATTTGGATTCCTGAGAGCTATAGCATCCCAGCTTAAGGAGTCATGCTGTGCTGAGCTGTAAAGAGATGGGAAATCTTATCTCATGCAGAAATACTAGTGTAGGGCAGAAATAGAGCCACAGGTGGTCTTTCCCTGACTCTGGTGGGAACTAACGAGAGAATAGTATGACTAGCAGTGAATAGTATGCAATTCAGTTCTGCTCTTCAGTCTTTTTTCCTACTCTTTGCCTTTTGGAGATGAAGACACCCATAAAGCCATAGGTGTTCTGCCAGTTTTTGGCTAGAAAGGGAAGGACTCAGACTGAGAATCTCAGCAGATGGTAATGATAGAGGATTTTAAAAGACCTTTGTAGCCTATTCTCATTAAAAAGGTGTTATGGGTTTGTGTGGCGCGGCTTTCCTTGGTGGCAGGGGAGGGGGGCTGCAGAGGCGGCCCCTTTAAGAAGTTGCTTGGAAGAATTCGCCGCCCCAAAATGTCGGACGCGCGCGCCAAAATGGCG